>DWGR01004510.1:0-11099 GCA_018247715.1 Heliconius burneyi
AAACATGTTTATGTAATTTATTAACGTAAATGATGTTATTTTTATAATTAATTGTTTATTATTTATATCCATTATTAGTATTATAATAAAATTATTAAAAAAAAACAACAACAAATTGAAAGATATAATTTTTTTAAGTAGACCCGTTAATATTGATAACAAGAGCTAAAAGACCACTCAGCAGAATTTTTGTCTGTCTGTCAGTTAGTAGTTAGTTAGTAGCTAATTACTTACTAACTAATTAGTAGGTAGTTAGTTCACGAATCACTCAAAAACGAGTGTATAAAAGTAAAAGCTAAAGCCTCTTTAATGATCGACTTGTACCCTTGTGTTTTATGTTGTTTTAGTAGAAAAGATAAAAATTACCGCACACACAGCTAAATTACCTTTGACTTTTCCATCACGAAGTAAACGGCAGAAGAGATAAGGTGAAACCTTGGTTAACTTTCAAAAATACAGTATCGATGATAGTGAAGAAGCTGACGTAAAAAACAGAAGGACGAGGCGAAAGAGGTATGCAGAGATTATAGTGTTTGGCGCTCCTATATCACATGCTACTCCGCTACCGATAGCGTAGTAGTCCGCTAGCGTAAAGCTAAGAAAAAACGTCGATATAATTTTGACGAAAATTGTTAATTAAGTTAAAAGCTTGACATCAAATTTAATTAACAATTGTGGCGCACACGCATCAACGTGTGACTGCGCTCCGACAACGCGATAGGATGTAGGTGCTATTCCCACTTGAGGAAACAAAATATTTAATTATATAATTTCTTCGCTCTGGTGTCGAGATGAAGTGCGGCGTAAATTAGTAAACCGCCATCGCGTATTGAGCGCGATGCTTTCCGAATTCGGCGGAAAATTTGAACGGATACATTCGTCTCACATTAGATTTCCAAACTTACTCTGCCTACCCTACCTGCTGTGTGCAGGATACAACGAGAAGCTAAAAAAACTAACTGTAAAGTTGTTAAAAATTAATAAATTTAATTTAGAACTCTTTTTTGAACTCCTTTTTTACCCTAGAAACAAAAATGTGAATGCAAAAAGCCAAGAATCTCACCATACGAGTATAAAGTATATAACTACTACAATGAAAGCCATATAAAGTATTTCATTACAAAAAATCAGCTTCACGCTGTATCCCGCACACAGTAGCGTAGGCAGAAGGAACCTAGTGTTAAAACACTCCGTTCCACACTTTCTACAGAGTTCTGGCCGCATTGCGTATTAAATGGCGGAACTCAACGCCGCGCTTTGCCTCGACACCAGAGGGAAGAAATGAAGATTGGGGATTGAACCCACAACCAGTCGATTTTACAGCCACACTTTGTGCACCTGCTCCACGACTGGCCTGGACTGAAAATTCCATACAGTTATTTACTATTTTTATTTCCCCGCTGTGGTAGACAAATGGTACGACACTCAACACTAAATGTATCGCATGTATGAGAAACGGAGTGTCTTAACACTATATTTGCGGACAACCATGAAGCTGTCATAAAAAATATTAATTATGTAATAATAGAAGCTATATGTTTTTATTTCTAATTAATTTATTTTACACTGAATGCAAAATTAACTTATATATTGATTTGACTTATATAATCTAAACTGATTTGTCGGAGAAAATCTTTAATTATCTCCAAATCCATGAAAGATATTAAAAAGTAAGTATTTATTGTTAAAAAATGCCTTAAAATTCAAACAAAAGGAAACAGGATAATTGTTACTAGGTAACAAGAAAACATCTTTACGATATTGTAATATTTAATTAATGTTTGAATCATTTAAGTAATATATGAGTTATGCATAATCTAAAAGAGCAAAAGTTAGATAAAGCCTTAATATAATAATATATATCCCATATATAATAATATGTGACAGCCACTTAATATATAAATTTATTGTCGTATAATGGAAGACATTCGACGTTTTTTTTTCAGGAAATTAACATCTGTAATATCTTATGATGCTCTTACATAAGAAATATCCTTTTAGCATGCCTTAATAATAGTAACATATGAAGAATTTCTTAGTTTATATTAGAGCAATGATATAAATTAGATAGGTGTATTTATATCATATGTAATATTGTTTTACATTATACCTATTTCTGTACTTGAAAGAAAAAAAATACTTTATTTTTTTTTATAAAAATGTAGACGGCAGTGATTGTGCATTGTCTTTATACAAATCACAACGTAATACGACATCAACCTCTCCAATCATAATTTTTAAGACTGAAAATTAAACGTTAAACTCTATGTGATAGGTATAATAGGATTAGCTAGAGTTTACAGAAAACGCAATGGAAAAATTATGTGGGTACTTCATAAAAACGAAATTTATTAACAAAAAATATATATTAGTGCTATAATGTAAATGTTATATTATAGATCTGGTTTTTATTTGAGGTCAAATTCACATGTTTTTATAATGATTATTATTAATTTATGGTAAATTTTATTATTTTGTATATTTAAGTGGCAGTTATTGAGTAATAATTTAATTGGTCGAATATAAAATTCAAAACTTAGCATTGGTTATAAAAACATGTTCATATTTAAAGAAATTAATTTTAAACATGTGTTTTTAGATTTTCTAGAAAAAATTATTCGAGAGAATATTTTTTCAATAAAATAATTGAAACGAATCAATGTGCTAGGTTGAAGTTTCACATTCGACAATATCTTATAATATCACTCTCTACGTATGTGCCTACTGCCTACCTACCCTAAAATCACTCTAAAATTATGTGTTAAAATCGCTTAAAACTATGATAATGTATGAAGGTGGTTTCGTGGCCTATCGCTATTATATTAATATAATAAAATTATACAAAAAATTAAAATTATACAAAAAATCTGAAAGAAGGCAGCATATTCCTGTATTAAGTTCAATACATTTATTTGGCTAAAGGGGGGCCTCCTTAGGGGCAATATTAGGATAATATGGCCCCTATATTGAGGGCACTAGATCTCAAATCGTTTAATATGTATTTGAAATATATATTAAATTCTGTCGCATTTATTATTCCATAGTAAATCGTATATAGATAAATAAATATCAAAACCGGTGATGTTTATATGATGATTTAGATTTGTATTTCTTTTACTTTTCATACTGGACAAAAACAAAATGGGGGCCACATTACCAATTTCTCCTTGTACAATTCTTGTTACAATTTAGGAAATTATACAAAAATTTGTTATTTCATTTTAGTAAAACAAAAGTATTTGACATGTTGTTCATTATCCATTAAAAATAAATAAATAATAAGTTTATTGTTTTTATATTTACAACAAAATTAAATTAAATCATTCTTGACAAGTGCTAAAAAAGTTCTTAATTACTGCAAAAATTCATTATAAATCAAACTAATTTTAAAGAGTAAAAAAAGTAACAGTATTTAGCTTCGGTCGTTATCGAGTATAGTTTTGTATGGTACATATATGTATATTTATAAATATTTTTTAGAGTTAAGAACTTCCTGTCCCCCCCTCCACCTAAAATATCTGAATAAACGTAGAAGTATATTGAATTCTTACTCTCTAAAGCAAAGTAGTTAAAAATGCACTTCTACCACAGCTAGATATTCTAAATATTATTTAAAGTAGTTATTTTATTGAAAGTTAAAATGTACCAGAACTATACTACCAAAACTATGTCTGTATATTATATTTCGAAATCAGGGACACCACACTTCGATCGATTCACTTCCTCCCCCTTGAAGTGCAACGTAATCAAATACGTACTTAAGCGAGTTCTTCTATATTAAGATAAAGCAGAAAGTTATGCAATGCTAGTAAGTAATTTTACAAGATAATTTAAAAAAATAATTAATAAATGTTTGATTTACAACAGAATTTACTAAATAAATAAATATAAAAGTTTTAAAATATTCCAGGGACAAGACATGAAAATGATTAATTCCCCTAAGTGGGAATTGTACCGACACCCATCACGTTTGCAGTCGGACCCTGTCTCAGTGTGACAATAGCCTCCAGCTGATCGCTGCTCTGAGAATCTTTTTCAGCAAGGTAGGCAATGGGAGCTCGAATTCTGGACGCATTGTGTGTTGAGTGTCGGAACTCAACGCTGGGCTTTGCCTCGTTATCCAAGTGAGGAAATATTTTATTTCTTCGAATTGAACCCATAATAACCTGTGATAATTACAATCGCACGCTTCGGCCTCTGCTAAAAATATTTATATTCAGATTTTTTATTTGTTTATTTTTGGGAACACTTAAACTATAGCTTTAGTTAGATTCTTGATAAATATCTTACACTTTAATACCACGGTTCCCCATCTGTCTGTTAAAAATATTCTAATATAAGAAACAATATAAGGAACAAAATAACGTAAAAAAAATGTAAAACACGTTATAAAACGCTATAACCATGAAACATTAACTACGATGGTAAAATTTTAGTAATATAATATGTATTTTTATGTGAAACAAATTTCTTTAGTTTTTTTAAATAGAAATAATTTATTTTAAATGCACTCTCATTATTATTATTGTTATTCTATTAGTGATTTAATGTTGTATACTTATTCTTAAAGAGAGTGATTATGATAGATACATTTATATAAATGTTGGAGCACGCTGGTGCACGGTAAAACTCTAATTGAGTTTATGATTGCACCATGCATTTGTATTTTTTGTATTATTCGATTATGTAATAAATAAATTAAATAAATAAGTGAGAGCATTAACACTATCGTTCCGTTCAAGTTCCGCTACATTCACACATATAAGAATATTTCAAATACTATTTAATATAAGATCGGAACTGAGAGAGAACGACCCGCAACCTTTATTATAGTGTGAATCCTGTCTAAATGTAATTTTACTTGCAACGTCAATAAAATAAAGTGCGTAAAAATAAAATAAAAAGAAAGTTCGTTCAAATAATATTTTAATTTAAAAAAATTGCAATCAACCGAAACAGAACAAGCGATGCATATTTGTATCGATATTTACACTAAAAACTATTTAATTACAAATGTATAACAAAGCGGAATGTATGACTAAATAATAAAAAAATGATTGCTGCTACAAAGAGATTTCTAAAAAAGTATAATAATTCGTGTTTATTTTTGCAAGCTCAAGACTCCATTAGATTTAAAACTTGAACTTTATTGTCTTATTTTTAATACAAAATTTCAAAACTTATAAACAAATATAAATATAGTTTTAAAATAATTATTCACAAAATTTTAAACAATGCAACGAAACAATATTTTATCTCACAAAACAAAGGAATAATAAAGGCAGTTATGAATTAATATTCTTCTCTAAGTACCTTTTTAATAATTTATAAACTAATGAATGAGATAAATATATATTTAAGAAATGTTTCTCAAATCCAAAGAATGAGCATAAATAAAACATAATATAAGAGGGAGCCCAGTGTTAAGATAGTCTTTTCCCAACCGGTGGAAAACAAATCCATAACTGTCGCGTTTACTGCCACTGCGCCACCACGCCTGTTATATAGATTACATTAAAATTCCCCAATATATTTATCGTTCCGTGACTAGGACGATTTACACTTAACTAATTTTAATTCTTTACAATGCAATATTACCAATTAGAGAAAGAAATTATACTATAAAATAAGCATTTTTTTAACTAAATACCATTAGTAAGTACAAAAATTAAGTCACAGCTATAATTCTCTTTCTCTAATTTTTAAAAACTTTTTAAATCAAAATGTTAATACAACCAGACCGTGTTAAATAAACGAATCCATATTCAGGAATAGGATTTTCTATATGAGTGCAACCTATTTCAATAATCGTTTCCTTTTATTAAATAATCTGTTTTGGAAATTTTTCTTACCTTTCTAAAACTTTTTTTTTGGGAAATGAATTAAAATAAAACCATGCACTAACGATAAATAAATGTATATCAATTGTTCAATAAAAAGTATACATATTTTGATTTCATTATTTTTAATTTTTTTTCATAACTAATCTTATACCTTGACTTTGAAGTTTGAAAAACTGTGAACGGTTTTTATTTAACGTTGATTAACATATTTTATTAAATGCCTGAATACTTCTATTTATTAGCAAAGACTTATATAAGAACACTTTATTAATAATAATAAAAAGATTGGTTAAATTAGGAGAGTATCGAACGAAGATCTTAGTGGGAAAGGAGTGTCTTAATACTAGGTCCCCTCTGCCTGCGGGATACAGAATCTATAAAGAAGTAAAATTATAATGTAAATAGATACACAAAGTGAAAATTTAAAAAGTTAAAGAAAAAAATAGATAAAAATAGGAATATTAAAAGCACCAATACAAATTAAAGAATCTAAAATAAAAAAACATTAAGTAAAAATTAAGCCTTTTAAATCTATAATATTTATTTAACTAATAACTAAGGTAGCTCATGCCAACTACGTTAACAGACTCAGAGACACCATTTAAATATTAATTGAAATTATTCCACACCACAAATCCTGCAAGATGTTATCTAAAATATTGATTAAGATTTCTATTAAGGTTAGTATTTGAGTTATACAGCTATTAGATAAAACAATAAAATTATTAAGGTGACACCATTTTAAGAAATGTCAAAAATTGAATACGGAACTATTTTATTCTATAAATGTTAAATTATATGTTTATGTTATTTTAGGCCAATTGCACGTCACCATTGAAATCAAATCTCAATATCACTTAAGCCATCAGTTTTTAACATTTAATAGTGTTTTAATTACACAAATATTGTTCGCCCATTCAACTCAGCAATTTTAAATTTTCTTAAAGAAGTATGTTTTTTACTAAATTTATAAAAAATAAAAGTAAAAATTAGATCTCTATATCAATGCTTTTAAAAAATAGTTTTTTGTCTTAAACAAAAAACTATTTTTTTAATTGAAACTTACTACTATCAAACACATACATCAGAATAAGAAATAATAAAAAGATGCAAGCGACTAGCATTTATAATAATTAATATTTTATAAAAATTAATTTATTATTTTGTACAATAAAGAATATTACATTATTAGAAATAATTGCCATATTTCTTTTTACATATTGCCATATGTTTACTCAAATAAAATTTCTAAAAATATCCATAGCTAACAGAACTTTAAAAATAAAAACCAATAACCATACCATATGGAAATCTATAATACAGTTAACCTTTAACTTAACTAAGGTTCACCCGCCTTTAGCTTTACTAAAGTTAAGCTAAATTTAAGCCATCGTTAAGAAACAAAATCTAGGTTAAACAACCGTTAATAGAGAAAACCATTGATAGAAGCATAACTTAAAATAAACTAGAACTAAGCTGAAGTTTAACTACGGCTTATTCTTCATTAACTGCTGATTTTTTATCTTGTCGCCAACTGAGCAACTCGTCTAAAAGATCCTCTAAGTGGGGATTTCCACCTAAGCGCCTAACCTGAAAAATATAATGTTTTATGTTATTATTACATACAAACGAGCAGTTGTGGGTTCCATTACCTCTGGGAAGAATAAAATATTTAATATTTTTAATTCCTCGCTTTGGTAACGAGGCTAAACGCGCCGTTGAGTTCCACCACTCATAATGCGACGAAACTGCGCAAGATTTTGGTGGAACGTGAGAAACGGAAGTGGCTTAATGAACTATATTCCCTCTGTTCTGCCTGATATGTATGGGATACGGTATGAAGCTAAATAAATATTTGTAAAATCAGAACACCTGAACAAAATTTCATAAAAATTAGAGAACGTACAATGGGATACTATATAAATAAATAATGTTATGTTAAAAAACGACTTTTAAGCTATACATAGATTTATTTTTTAAAATTTATTAATTATAGACTTGGCGCCACTTTTGTACAGAACAGTTTTCTATAAAACACCCACATTACGTATTAGATTATAAGTACACAATTGATTACTCTTCATATATCCACATATTAGATTACTGTTCCACACATGTGATTACTTATACAAATATGACATATGATCACACATACACATATTACACATCCATTACTCAAAATCAAAATATCCTTTATTCAATTAGGCCATTCTTGTGGCAAGTCTAAAATCACAAGCTTATGAAATTATTAAATATGTTAGCCAACTGAGGTGCCTCATGGAATATACAAGAGCTCGGTGTCTTCCTGTGAAGATATCTGTATATACCTCACAAACGACCAGTTCTTTTTACACTAAGCTTTTTAAAAGATTTAATAATTTCTTCTGGTGCTACAGGTCTAAACGTAAAACTATTATTATATTAATTAGTGTTATTTTGCAATAATATCACCTGATAGAGACTAAATGTTTCGAATAATCTCGAATATTATATTATAAATATGGAGTTTATAATATTATGTCAAAATTTGTGAGGATGGATAGCGTTTATTTCAGTAGTTTTTAATAAAATAATCTTACCTCCACTCTCGCTTCATTATCGAGCTCTTGTAAACAATCTCTTGTGTACTGGAAACTTCCAAATTTCTCTAATAAAGATATACAATATCTTTTAACTTCTACATCTCGTGTGCGCTGACGTAAAATATCTGTTTTAATTCAGGATATCATCTTATATACATTTAATTATATTTCTTATATATGTGGGTCAAAACTTATTTAGAGGCAATTATGAAACTTAGCAAAAAAAATGGATAGTTTTGGCACAGGGGCAACTCGCAACACTATAAACGCGAAGGTTGTGGGCTTGTTTTTATTCGGGAGAACAAATATTTATATTATCTCGCTCTGGTAAAAAACAACAGCGGCGTTGAACTCCGCTACTAAGCAATGTGTGATCACATGAAAAGAAGATTCGTGGGGATTGGAGTGTCTTGACACTAAGATCTCTTCGTCTAAACTACTATATGCGGGATACGACGTGAAGCAAAAAAATATTATGTATACCAAATGTAGCTTTGTCATTTTTCTTTTTAAAAGGATACGAAGCACTTGATTATCGCCCTTCTGATTCTGTATAGCATGTATGATAGGGAAACTGAACTTGCCCTCCGTCAAATCTTCACAGTAACTCTTGTTTTCTGAATACTGAAATAACATACGTTAAAACTTTTATCAGCCTTATTGATTTTTATATAAAATAAATTATGTGGAATAATTTTATGATAAGACATGGGAATGATTAGTATGGTAGTTGTCATTAATTTAGCAATTGTTCAATTTTTGTTACTAGAACGAAAATTATATATATATAATCCCTTTGAGTGCCCACGATCGTATCAATTGCGTGCAAAAACATATAAGTAGATATAAAAAAAAATTTGGCACAAGGGTATGACGGTAATCGGTCATTCGGCAGAAAGTGGGAAATAGTCTCTTAAGACTAGATTCCCTTTGCACAGTACAGCGTGAAGCTAATTATTATTATTATTTTAATTTCTTTGCTTCGCTCTCAACACGCATGCCACGAAAAATTCGGCGGAAAGTGGAGAACGGAGTGTCTTAGCACTAGGTTCCCCCTGCTTACTCTACTATATACTTAAGTAATTTCTCATTTACTTTTTTCGAAAAAAGTATAAAATTTTAAATTTTTGATTGGGGTTGAAACCTAGGTTAGGTGTCATGGAAACACTTTGAACACTAAGATATACGCCGTAAGCTAGTGACGTAGCTTGATGAGAATGAATGGTTTTTTATACGTTGTCTTAAAATAAATATTTTCCTTTTTTAAGTAACAAATAACACTTGTAATTTTGATATAAATAATATTGAACTTACCTCTCGCAAACACAAATTACAATAATCATCCCTAATTTGGAAATACAATCCAAGTAAAGACGATAATTTGGTAAAGTCTGATTTGTTATCACTAAATAATTGCATCAGTCGAACGGCAAACATGAACAGTCCACCAGTTTCTGGAAATAAGAACAATTTAATATATTAATAACTACCCAAACGCAGCTTCGGCCGCTCAAACTTATTATATTATAGCCAAATTATAAAAAAACTTTTCATAAATTGAATTATCATGTAAAAGCTACATACATAAATGTAAAGTTGCATCTAAATTCGTTCAGTAGTTTCTGCATAAAAGAAGGACAAACATCCATCCTCACAAACTTTCACATTTATTATATTAGTAGGATATAGGATAAGGTTTTTCTTTCGACGTCGCCCCTCTGGTCAAATTAATACTATTAAATCAATTGTGTACGGACACATTATAATACGAAAACTAAAGATAAGAGTATAAATAGAGTTAATAGTTAACATATTTGTAAATTTCCCATACCACACCTTTTTTTATTTATGTTATTTTAATCCCGAATTATACAAGAAATAAGGTTTAAATTAGATTATTACTTTAAACGTTATTACTACATAGTTCAATAAATTGTATATACAGGTTGGAAGCGTCAGCGCTCCTTTTACGGGATCAGCATATAGGGTTAGGTTAAGCAACTTTGAACTTTATTGCCAATAGCTACGACTCGATTTCGGAATGAGACATGTGCGGCGATGTCACTTTGATAAGTTATGTGTGCGTGTGTCGTCCTTAAAAAATGGTGTTTTATTTTACAACGATAAATTTATTATTTTTTGTAGTTAACTGTGGTTTCATTTAAAGTGGTGCTGACAAAAACAGCCTGTATATATTTTCATATTCACCTAATTAATAATAGATAAAAGATAAATTAGATAAATCATTGGAAATAAAGACGTCGTGACGCAGCGACATAGCTATGTGATATATGACATGACATAGTCTGATTTTTAATACAAAGGTTGTGGGTGCGATTCCCACTCGGAAGATAAATTAGTTTCATTTCCTCGCTTTGGTAACAAGATCAAACGCGACGTAGAGTTTTGGACACTCATAACGCAATGTCTCGAAAATTTGCCAGAAAGTCGTGAACGAAGTGTATAGTTAATACTAGGTTCGCTTTACCTAACCCGCTACATGTGGGATACAGCGTGAAGCTAAAAAGAATATACTAAAAATAATTTAAAAATCTCACTCTTCATCGTCATCTCCTTGTATTCGTCTTCGGTGGGACATTGGAAGTTATCACGCCAGTATATTTCTAAGCCTTGGCCGCGGTGCAACTCCAACAGCTGTTCCGTGTACACAGTG
>DWGR01004511.1:0-11098 GCA_018247715.1 Heliconius burneyi
CATCCGCACCACCTGGATACGTGGCACTCTACTACTGTGCGGTTTCGTAGAAATTTCCTTCCACGCGCCACGGAACTGTGGAATGGCCTACTCGCGGCAGTGTTTCCAGGTCGATATGATATGGGTATCTTCAAAAAGCGCGTCTACCTCCACCTTAAAGGCCGGCAACGAACCTGTAACTCCTCTGGTGTTGCACGGGGTCGTGGGCGGCGGGGATCACTTACCCTCAGGTGACCCGAACGCTCGTTTGCCTTGTCCTTTTACCATAAAAAAAAAAACATTTTATTTCCACATATTTACTGTATTAAAAATATACCAGTTTCACGTGCCTTTGCCTACCCTGCTGTGTGCGGGATACACCCGCACACAGCAGGGTAGGCAAAGGGAACCTAGTGTTAAGACACACCGTTCCCCACTTTCTGCCGTATTCTGGAGGTATTGCGTGTTGAGTGGCAGAACTCAACGCCGCGCTTTGCCTCGATGTGACACACATTTTGACTTTTTTAAAATGTATCAATAAAGATATTAATAATTTTAAGCATAGTGGTAAGAGAGGTAGGGGGAGACCTCCGTAGACCTTCGAAAATACAGTATCAAAGTAAGTGGAGGAAGGTCACGTAAAAAGCATGAAGACCCCCGAAGGGCATGTATGAAGAGGTTAATGGCAGTGGACGAGGCGAAAGAGGTATGTAGAGACCGTAGCGTTTGGCGCTCCATCCTCTCTGACCGCCCCGCTAGGGATAAAAAGTGAAATAAACTGCAAATACTGCAGTAAGTATATAAAGATAACTCGACGTTCGATAAAAAATATGTAAATATCTAACCTGTAATTTGCGAGGAGGTTAAGTATTATAAAAATGTACTTTTTTTGTACAACTCTGTTTATCTCCAGCTTTAGTTATAGTTCACTTATCATAGAGTACACATGTCATAGACTTTTGTGACGAAATAAGAAAAAAGCGCGAAATTTATATATTTTCGCGGGAAATTGTTTTGGTATAACTTTTTTTGTAACGTCAATGCTGTATTGAACGTTTTAAAAATTAAAACGAAATGTATTTAAAGCTAGGATTTTTTATTTTACTTGCTGGTGAGTATTATATTATTTAAATATTGATGATTTTATTATATGTATTCCTTCAATAATTTAACTTACAATTTGTTAATATTGACTTTGTTAGATTTTTTTTTTGCGGAAAGAAATATGTTTTTTCATAAATAATATAAGAAAATATATATAATATGGTTACTTACAAATCGTTTTAACTGAAAAAAAAATAACTGCTTACTCTCATTTAAATAAAAAATTACTACGTGCCCTTATCTCGTCACTACTAAGATCCAGTTAATAGAGACACTGGGTTTCCCATTCTTGAACCCACAACCGTTGCATTACTCTCACATCCTTGTGTCCTCGTGCCACAACGGCCTCTACATGAGTTTAAGAATATCCCATGTTAATTAAGCTTGGTTAAAAATTAACTAAAATTTATTATAATTTGTTTTCTGACCCATAAATAAACTTACTCTAAACATGTTCACCTTAGAACTTGTATTATAATTATTAAGTTACATATTTTCTGTAAATATACAAGCTTTGATATTGTACCGAGTTAGAACAATAACTCCTTGAGGATGTCGAGGCGCAGTGGCACAAGAGTGACTATAACTCGACAGTGGTGGGTTTGATCCCCACTCGGAAGAATGTGTCATTATTTATAAAAAAATCAAAAATCAGCATCATGCTGTATCCCGAACACAGCAGGGTAGGCAGAGGGAACCATGTGTTAAGACACTCCGTTTCCCACTTTCTACCGAACTCTGGAGGTATTGCGTATTGAGTGGCAGAACTCAACGCCGTGGTTTGCCGTCGCGTTACAGGCACACACTTGTGAAGCTGCGCCGCGGTGGCCTATTTCTCGACGGATTAATTATTAATATTTTTATTTCTTGGATTTGACACCAGGGCAAATCCCAGCGTTAAATTCCGCCACTCAACACGCAATGTATCGAAAAATTTGGCGGAAAGCGGAGTTTCATAACATTAAGTTCCCTCTGTCTACCCTACCGTACGAGATACAACGTAAAGCTAATGTAATTTTTTTTAAGAACAATAACTCACAGATTTTCATGTCTCCACCTCCTTCCACTACGATTTTAAGTTCCCACAATTTTCATAATCATGTTTGTTGATACTCAAAGCGCAGAAAGTCAAAAAAATAAAATAATACCCCCAAATACAAAGATTGAACTCAAACCCATCGCGTTTTTGCAGACACTGTTTCACTGCGCTACAGAGGTCTCAATTATAGCATAACAAGCAAAGTTTAAAGATTGCATATATAATGATGTGTTTTTAGAATATTTATCTAACATCTTAGGCCTTCATTATATAGACACAACACTGTAATTGTATTGTCAGCACGCGATATACTCGAAACACTTGTTGGCATTGGCATACATCATGGTAACCAGTACAAAGATCAATTGGGTGATTTTATGACATAAAGGTTATGAAATATAAGGAATATGGAAAAAATAGAAGATTTTTATTCCTTATAGCTGCACGTTTTTCCGTGTATTAGGAGGGTAGGCAGAAAGTACTTAATTATCATTAAGTTACGTTATCTTACTTTACGTCAAATTTTCGTTCGTCCAAAATAATATAATTATTTAATTACAAGATGAATAAAAAACCGCTGACGATACGATATGATCATATTATTCGAGACAAAAAAAAAAGATAAATTGTAAACATAAAAG
The DNA here is from genome assembly GCA_018247715.1 of Heliconius burneyi. Taxonomy (NCBI): domain Eukaryota; kingdom Metazoa; phylum Arthropoda; class Insecta; order Lepidoptera; family Nymphalidae; genus Heliconius; species Heliconius burneyi. The sequence continues at coordinate 2,764 of DWGR01004511.1, forward strand.
TTAGTTTTTTAAGAAAAAAATAAGTGAAATACACCATGTATAAAGTTTTACCTACACGGCTAATAAAGCAGACATTTTTAAATTTGTGGTCGAGTTTTTTATGGAATAAACTACAAATTATAAGTTTGCTATGAGTTTTTTCTAGGATATTATGATATACCAACAAAATTCTATTTTTCTGCTTATTTCCTTATAACAGGGGCTCCCAACCTTTTCTGGATCAGGGACCACTTATATATTGCTAGCGTGGACCACTATGTAGGTATAATAAATACGAGTATAAGCTGTGATAATCAAACACAAATTTTAACGCTGGCCGACTAAAATTTAAACTGTTCGCGGATCAATTTTAGGCTTCTGCGGACCACTGGTTGGGAACCACTACTTTATAAGGAAATAAACAAAAAAATAGAAAAAGGAAAATAAAGCCACATGATGCTAAGCTTCACAATAAGAAATCTTTATTTTTGAATAGTCGTGGTCACCAGCGATTGTGAAAGGGCCCCAATCCTGCCATGGTTAGCAGGAACTTACAGACAAATTTTTCGTTCATTTGTACCTGGTAAGTTTCACGAAATTCGCTCGCATGGTCAAAAGAATATAGCTATAATTTACATATGTAATACATTCTTATTAGTACAAATATAATATAACTAATAATTATATTTTTTATATACTAATTAATGTGAGGCTGTCGTGGCGCAGCGGCAAAAAGTTTTGTCTGTAACGCGACGGTTGTAGGTTCGATTCCCACTTGAGAAAGTGAAATATTTATTTACGTTTATATTTCCATTTTTTCGCTCTCGTGTCGAGGCAAAGCACGGCGTTGAGTTCTGCTACTCAACACGCAATGCCTCCAGAATTTGGCAGAAAGTGGGGAACGGTGTGTCTTAACACTGGGTTCCCTTTGCTTACCTTTGTGTGCGGGATACAGCGTGAAGCTGATTTATTATTTATTTTTTTAAATTAATGTGAGGAAATTTTGAAATACTATTTTGTCTGTCGTCGCCTTAATGAGATATACAAAAGGATGTATCTACTACACTAACGCCGAGAATGACACTACCGGCAAGTTGATTCGCCGGGCAAGTGAAGGTTCCGTGACTGATATAGGGGAACACAACATAAAAATGGCTAAACGAGCTAACTGCACCGCAATCAACATGGTGATGAAATGAAGGAAACGCAGATTATTCAAAATATAATTAACGTCCACTTCATTAAAAAAATACAACAGATTTAATAAACAATTAAGAACAAAACACACACATGGACGACGAAAGTCTTTGGACAAGTCATTTAAAAAAAATATTTTGACCTTCTCCTCTTGCCGTCAATTTGCTTAAAAAGTCATAATAGATACAAAAAAGTACTTTAAACCTTGTTTTTTTTAGTTTTTGAGTAGGCTCTTACTTTATGAATTTTGAATATTAAAATATTTTTCTTATTTTTTAGTACCGAAAGGTCGATCGCTGACTTTGAGTGACGTAAAAATTGCTTATTACAGGTAATATTATTTATTTTAAACACATTTATACAGTTCTACTTCACAAATGCAAAGCTCAGGACCTTGCCGACTGTACTATGCTTATATATGTTAGATACAATACATCATACTCTCATATAGTTCTATATGCTATACATATTATGTACTAGCTACTAGCCGGCCGGGTGGCTTCGCCCGCTTGAACTATACGAATGTTTATTAAATATGTTTATGAAATTACTTTCAGTTCTAATGTATAGATGAATAGATATAGCTTATAAAAAATGGAATAAGTAATGTTAATTATATTCCTCAGCTTCATGCTGTATCCCGCAAACAGCAGGGTAGGCATAGGGAGCCTAGTATTAAGACACTCCGTTTCCAACTTTCCGCCGAGTTCTGAGGCGTAGCGTATTAAGTGACGGAACTCAACGCCGCGCTTTGCCTTGGCACCAGAGTGAAGAAATAAAAATATAAGTGTGCCGTTTCGCTACGACCGGTATAATAATCTAATTAGCAATTTTTTTGTCATATGTTTATGTAACACAGTCTAGACTGTTTATTTTACATTGTTGTATATTTTGTTGAATAAAGTAACTTTAATCTTCAGTTTCCCGTCTTTTTTTAAATTCCTCGAAATTAGAGATAATTTTTGCACAAAATCACGGTTCTTTAATTTATCAGACTTCCTTAATCGTCGCGTTTACAGTCCATATTTAAATGTTTTTAAATTTGAACTTGCCCGTCTTGGAAACTGTCCAAACACTCTTATCATTATGCCATACGTTCTTGTTGGCCTACGCCAAAATTCTTATACGCTTGTATATCGTGTTTCATTACACATACTTGACACGTATAATTTTTACTATTATTCTTTTGTTCTTTTATTATATTCATCTTTTATTTTATTTACATTACAGGGAAAGTGTAAAAAATAGAACGTTATATCGAACAAGAGAAATAGAGTCGTTGTTGAATGACAAAACTTTTGAACTAGACAGACCTACGGTTTTGTACGTTCATGGGTAAGTCTTATTTATTATACGATTTTCTTTTTCAGGAAATAATAAATATGGACCACTGTATTCTATTTCTTCGCTTTGGTGTCGGGGCAAAGCGCGACGTTGAGTTCCGTCATGCAACACGCAATGCCTCCAGAATTCGATGGAAAGTGGAGAACGGAGTGTCTAACTCTAAGTTCCCACTGCATACCCTTATATACATAGAATAATCTTAGAGTGTACTACATATATATATATATATATATATATATATATATATATATATATATATATATATATATATATATATATATATTTATGTGTATAAAAAAAATCTATATAAAATTATATTTGCACTTCATTTCAAAATCCGCGCATTTCGTACAAAATATGCACTCATCATATACACAGCATATGCACTCATGCTCAAACTTAAGTGTGGTCAACCCACAACCCTAAAATTGGTACGGAAGCCTCGGTAGGCGTGTCCGACTCGCACGCATACTACAGATTAACTGATGTATTGGTTGTTTGATGGAATGTTTAAATATTTTTAATTATTTATTCTCATTTCAGTTATGTAGAATACGTGACTGACAATAGTGTGAGTACAGTAGTGTCTGCATACATAAAACACGGCGGCTACAATGTACTCGCACTGGACTGGTCTAATCTTGCTTTTGGAAATTATTTCAATGTACTTTTGGATGTACAACCGGTAAGTCGACATAGACTTCCTTTCATTTCGAAATATACTTCTATGTATTTTCTATGAGGCCAGTGGTGGCGCGGGGGCAACTGTGCGATAGTCAACGCGACGATTGAGGGCTTATACTTGTTTAGAAAATGTAAAAAATTTAAACGTAAAAACAGCGGAATTTGAATCCGCGCCTCTTGGAAACCGTTCAAGCGATCTGAGCGCTAAGCCATACGTTCTCATCAAGCTACGTCGAAATTCTTATATATGTATATTACAGGTAGGCGACGAAGCTGGCAGCGCATTAGTTAAGTTATTAAAAGCTGGTTTACAGCTTCAGGGTCTACATATAGTGGGGCATTCCATCGGGGTCCAAGTGGCAGCTGTTGTTGCTAGGCACCTGGCTGCTGAAGGATATACTGTTGAAAGGTAAAATCTTTAAACCTTTTTTCGTTATATTTAAATGATATTCATTTCTCCGTTTTGGTGCAAGGCGTGGCATTGATTATTTGAAAGAAAATCCCGAAAGTTGGACGAAAAGTGGAGAAGGAAAGCCTTTGACACTAGGTTTCCTCTGCTGATACAGCAGATACAGCGTGGACATAAATCAACAAGAGAAATATTGTAGAACTTTCATCCTCTTTTTAGCCAACATCATAGTGTAGACTTAAAGTTAACCTTATTTATTAACACAAATATTAAACTCATTTAGATTTGAACCAACAGGTATACGTTTATTTCCTCGTTGACAAACCTTATTGCCTATAATTTCTTTTTTTAAAAAAAAAAAACACTTTTATTATCAACACGAACATTATATAAATTTAGATTCGAACCTACACTTGTACTATAAAATATTTAATTCAATATTTTCCTTCCAGGCTAACAGGTTTAGATCCAGCCTCTCCCGGGTTCTATCCGCCGTTACTAACGGAACCCATAAGTCCAAAAGACGCGCATTTCGTCGATAATATACACACAGCGCGCGGACAAATCGGTATGTTATTATTTTTTTATATATTCTTAATTTTCAGCTTCACGCTTTTTCCCGCATTCAAAGGGATAGGAAGAGCATGGATCTAGCAATATGTGTTGAAATGGCGACGCGGTAGTTGTTGAGTTTTGTTTTACAATCACAAATAAATGAATATACGAATGGTATTTAATACAAAGTCTTTTCCCCGACAAAGGGATTGAAACCACAGCCACCGTATTTACAGTCAAACGCTGTTCCACTGCACCTCTATGGCTTGTGATGTTTTGTTTATAGGTTTTAATAGTTATTATTACATAGTGTTAAAAGATCTTTGGTTAGGACCAAAGATCTTTTAAAGATCTTTAAGTCCCATGGTAATCAATGAGAATGTTGTTTACGTGGAAATATTCTAGAATTCTTTTAATATTATCTGTTGATTAAGTAGCTAGTGTGTTGTTGTAGTTATAATAATAATAAAAGTCTTTATTAACAATCTTACATGTTACATTTCATATTATACTTAACTGTAAATTTTAGTTTTATAAATTTATTTATTTTCTTTTCATTAAACACCGGTTCTGTGATTGTCTTGCTCTTTGGCATAGGCCTCCCCAAGTTTTTTCTACAACGATCTATCCTTTGCTATCCTCGTCCAACAGGATCCTGCCACCTCCTTGATATTATCTTCCCATCTTCGAAACTGCCTGCCTTTGCTTCTCTTCCAATATCTAGCGCACCATTCCGTTACTTCGTTTGTCCACTTTTCCGTCGTACTCCTTGTTAAGTGTCCTGCCCATTTCCATTTCAGTTGTTTGATTTGGTATGTAATATCTATAATCTTGGTTCCTTTCCTGATTATTTTTAACCTAGTCTTATCCTATAATTTTATGTTGAGTATGCTTCTTTCCATTCGGTGCTGACAAGTTTCTAGAGATTTTATATTTCTCTTTTTATAGTTAGTTACAATTAAATATATACTAGAATATTCGTTCAGAGACTTCGTTCACGTACATATATAATACCTACTTTGTTATAAATTATAACATACTTCATAAGATTGAATTTCAAACCTCGCGCGCTGTAACACTTAATTTCAATTTCATATAAAATTATAACCCCATGACGTGTAATAGATATCCACAAATATGATCACACATCCACACATGTGATCTGTTATCCACACTTGTTATCTGACATCCACACGTGTTATTCGTCATCCACACATGTAACATGACATACACACATGTGATCTGTCATCCACACGTGTGATCTGACATTCACACATGTGATATGTCATCCACACATGTGATTTTACATCCACACATGTGATCTGTCATTCACACATGTGATATGACATCCACACTTGTGATAAGTTATCCACACATGAGATCTGACATCCACACATTTGATGATATATTCACACATGTAATCTCATATCCAGACATGTAATTGCACATCCATACTATTTATTATACATTCTCTCGTGTGAGGCCTTCATGGCACACAATACGAAACTGTAAGTACTAATTGATAAGTTTGGTGATGTCCTATTACAGGTTCCACGGTCAGCGGGGGTCATGTGGACTTTTGGCCGAATGGGGGAAGGCCTGTTCAGCCGGGATGTCCCCTGAAATATTTGCCTTTCAATGATGACTGTAAGTAAGATTCTTATTTATTTTTTATATGTATGGGTGTTTTGTAAATAATTTTATATAATGGAATTCTTGTAAAAACTAAAACGAGGATATGTTAATATTTGATGGCACGATGACCTGGTGTATATAATTTGTATAAATCATTTACTAATTTACTAATCTTTTTGTACGATCTAGAGGCCAGTCATGGCGCAGGGCTGCAAAGTGTGACTGTAAAAGCGACTACTTGTGGGTTCGATCCCTAGTCGAGGAAGTGAAATATTTATTTCCTTTTATATTTTTATTTTCTCGCTCCGGTGTCGAGGCAAAGCGCGGCGTTGAATTCTGCCACTCAAAACGCAAAGCATTGAGAATTCGGAAAAATATTAACGTAGTGTCTTAACACTCGGTTCCCTCTGCTATCCTACTGTATGCGGGATACAGCGTGAAGCTGATGTATTTACTTATTTCTATACGATAAAAAAGTATTAATATGTATTTATCTAGTTTTCTGCAGTCACTGGCGTTCGTGGCGGTATTGGGCGGAGTCAGTTCTGGGTGGGAAGTTTGTAGGAACTAAATGTGGTAGTTACGATGGTTTCCTCAAAGGTTCTGGTTGTTCTGGACGAGCTCTGATGGGGCTTCAGGCTACTCCCGAGTAAGTTTCCACAGATCAATTAGCGATTTAGTCTTATATGTATTTATATCGCCATACATTGGTTGGCGATTGGTGATAATGGTTTTAAATATTTTTTAGAGTAAATATATATTTTTAAGCTTCACTACGTATTTTACATATAGCAGAGTAAGCAAAAGTAACCTAGTTTTAAAACACTCCGTTCGTTAATTTTCCGCCGGATATTCGAGGCGCCGAATTTGTTGGATGAAGGAAGTCAACGCCTTGTTACCTGAGCGATGAAATGAATATATTAATAAATAATAATTTATTCCCCCGAGTCGAATTCGAGGGGATCCAACCCACAACCATCGCGCTTACAGGCCGTTGTGCAACTGAACCATAACGGCCCCAAGAGTAAGGGTAAGTATGGGTAAGGGTAGTAATATTTTTAATATTTTCCTATATAATAACGGTGTTAATTATAAGTAATTAAATGGATATGGCGTTAGGTTACGCGGTGCAATGTAAAGCATATCTTTTAGAACATAAAACAAAACTCCACGGGCGTGCAGACACATTCTACGCTACCAAAATTGTGTATTTGCAGACGTATTTGTAACAGCTGTTTTCAATTTTAATTTATTATTATTTTTTTTTGTATATAAGTGTTATTATCAGTAAATTATGTTTCTGTGAGTTAGTCTTCACCTGCCGGCAACAGTTTCCTACAATAGTATTACTTCGTTTAATACTTTAAAACGTATTATGGAGTCGATCAAAGAATCTCTGTCAGCACTAACTGAGATGTTTAATACAAAGATGAACAACTTCCAGCAAGACTTAAATAAAACTTCTACGCCGATCTCACATAATTGATTACCGGCGGAATTTAATAACTTCCGCAATCTTATACTTTCTGTATTCAACATGTTACAAAGTCAAGTGGAGTACCTTGCATTAGAGCTGAGAGAAATGAAAAGGCGGCATAAAACTATATTTTTTCATGATGTACCGGAGCTAAAGGAAGAAAATAACACTAAGAGAATCACCGGCTTAATTGCTGAGCACCTTGCCAAATTTCTCTTCTTCTAGTGTTAAAGATTGTTACCGTTTAGGACGCCATTCTGAAAAACCTATACCTATCGTTGTTAAATTTAGTGAAGTGTGGTTTGCAAAAACAAAACTTAAAGGTACTAACTAGCGTTACTCAATCCGAGTTTTTAACTAGGAGCAGACATGAGATCTTTTTAGTGGCGAGGCAACGCTTTGGCATTAGTAAATGCTACTAGACACGGGATGGCATCATTTACGTTATTACACCTGACGGCACGAGACATCGCATTGAGTCTAAATCTGATCTCAATGCAATATTAGCCCAAATTAAGTCTCCTCCAAAAACGGCAGTAACTTCTAAAAACACCCAAAATCGTCGGCACCATCACGTACAAACCGAGCAGTTAAAAATTTTTTTTTTTCTTTTTTAATAATTTCTCTTTAAATTATTATAATACAGATTAAAGTTTTTGTAATGTGTTTCACAAGTTACCATGTTTATTTAAAATTTTTGTGTTGTTGCTGTATAACTGTGGATAAAAAAATATTAGTTTTTTTTCCAAAGAATCATTTTTTTTTGTTATTTTTTTTTCTTTTTTGTTATGATCATCTCTGTGTTGCGTCAATTCTTTTTTATATACGAGGTGTGTTCAAAAAGTAAGGTGACTTTTCAAATTTGGCGGGCAACGTACTTTCGATTATCGATTTTTTTATTTTGTTATGTTGGTACACTCTTCCCGAGCATCTGTACCAAGTTTCAAGTGTATAGCATTTTTTGTTTGGTTGGGAGAGGCGTAAAGGTTATAAGTGTTTTGCGTGCTCGGCGATTTCTTGCTATCGAAAAATATGGATCAAAGGATTTGCATCAA
>DWGR01004512.1:0-11097 GCA_018247715.1 Heliconius burneyi
GTTTGCGCTAGAAAATTCGTAGGAAACGGCCGGAATTATGGGAGGAAAATTGGTGGATTTTGCATGACGATAATGCACCCTCGAGCTCACGTCGTGACCGAATTTAAGACCAAAAACTCGATAAATACCATCGATCAACCACCGTACTCACCAGACCTAGCTCCAGCCGACTTTTTCCTGTTCTCTAAACTCAAATTGCCACTCCGAGGACACCGTTATGGGTCAATTTAAGACATAAAAGAGAATTCTTATAAAACATGTTTCGAAGATTGGAAGAAGCGTTGGCATATGGGTATTGCATCAAATGGGGCCTATTTTGAAGGCCACAAAATAAATATTGATGAATAAATTAATACTTTTTGTTTTATTTAGAATTTATTGGATACGGATATACGGATACTTTATTGTCACAATATACTTTATTAATCACGCTGTATCTCGCATGTAGCATGATAGGCATCAGGAACCTAATGATAAGACTCTCCAATCCCCACGGTCCGCCGAATTCCGGAAGTATTGCGTGTTGAGGGATAAAACTAAATGCAGTGCTATGACTCGAAATAACGAAATAAAATTTAATCAGCTTCACGCTCTATCCCGCACACAGCTGGGTAGGCAGAGGGAATCCAGTGTTAAGATACTCCGATCCCCATTTTCTGTAAAATTCTGGTGGCATTACGTGTTGAGTGACAGAACTCAACGCCGCGATTTGATCGACCCCAGAGCGAAGAAATGGAAATATAAATTTTTATATTTCATCTCCTCGAGTGGGAATCGTACCCACAACCAGTCGTTTACAGTCACACTTTGTGCCCCTGATTCAAGACTGGCGACTGCCCGATAAAAAAAATTAAATTCCTTGAATGGGAACCTAAGCCATAACTTATTGCGTTTACGCTGTGTATACTTTAAAGATGGCTTATTTTAAATTTATTATATATGTATATATGTACTTTAATTTTTTTTTCTTACCTTCAACAAAACTTTATAATAATTTACCTCACAAAAGATTTTACTTAATAATTATTTGCATTGATATAAGAAAATTGGTTTGCATTTTAAAAGATTATTCATAAGCTAAAAATTTTGCAGTCTTTTTATGAGAGGAAGACAGACGTCGTTAATTAATGGCGAGCGAGGATGAAAAATTATAAAATAAAGAAGCAAAAGAGTCGCTATTCAGCGAGAGTGTAACCTCTGTGAGGCAGCTTTCGTTAAATTATTATCATGGAAATATGTTCAGCTTATATTTTGTTGCTATTTTTTTCTGTTTCGCTCAAATAGGAAAAAATATTTTAAGAAATAGAAAAATTCATTAAAAATGTAATTCCAAGTCACAAGCCATATTAATTATACGAAAAAACTGACATGGTAGCTTTCACTTTTTCTCGCATAAAAGGAAAGTGAGAGAGTACCTAGTGTTAAGACACTCCGTTCCCCCGTTTTTCAACAATTATCATTGTAATCGGCAGAATTCAATATCATGCCTTGTCTAGCAGAACGGGAATATGAGAACAATTTAAATATAGTCATGCTTTCGAGTTGTGGTCGAATAAACAATTATGGCGCTTACGATTTCAAAAAGAAATTCATATTTCATAAGAAACCATCAGTCAGCAGATAAGATGCAAAATATTTAAAAAAAGTGTTTTTTACATATAAGACAAAAATATAATATTTCCATTTATTCACAAAATGAAATGCAGTGTTGAATTGCGCCACTGAACAGTTATTGTCTCAAGTTAGAGCAGAAAGTGAAAAACGGTGTGTCTTAACATTCTCTTTTTCTCCGCCTGCCATCCGATGTGAAATAAATATTAAAATGTTATATTTATTTTTTTAAATTTTATTTTTTTATTACTTATTATATAAAAAAGGTTTAAGGTTTTTACGTAATTTCCCATTTCATCACAAACACATTCCTTCAGCTTACAGGCAAGGTAACTCAGGCCCTACATAATTATGGAATGGCCGGCGGCAAGCTAAGAAAATTGTTCAAATTCTATAAATAATTTATAGGAATTCCGAGTAGCTCAACTTTGAAAGACTTCTGGTATGCGAATACCCCTTCAAACAACATTCAAATAATTTTTCAAATCTTGAAATATCTGTGAATTTTTGGTTTTGCTTTACTTGAAAATAAAAATTACAGAAAAAAATATAAAAATAAAAGATATTTATTAATAAACTAGCGGCCTGCCAGCGGCTTCGCCCGCTTGAACTACATGATTGTTGTTGTTGTTCTTTATTTATGGCGTTCCGAGCGTGCCAGTCCAGCACTAATCACTTTGCCAATGTCATGTTGAATGGAAAACATACGAAGGAGAATGTATGGTAGAATAGTGACAATATTACACAAAAGGAGAAAACTAAAAAATCATATACATTAAATCAGCCTCACGCTGTATCCCGCACACAGCAGGCTAGGCAGTGGGAACTTAGTGTTAAGACACTCCGTTCCCCACTTTCTACCGAATTCTAGAGGCATTGCGTGTTGAGTGGCAGAACTCACACTCTCAGAACAGAGATTATGTTTTGTAAATATTTCATATTGTCATATAAATCAAGTCATCAGCTTTTAATTTAAAAAAAACAAAACAACCACAACAACCAGCAAAAATTGCTTTAATTTTAGCCTTCATTATAATACTATGTATTACCTAAGCAAGTATACCCCGGGTGACAATTTTCCGCGCTAATGCAAACTTGTACTGGCGAGAGCAATTTTTTGCTTCTCATTTCACAAAAGTCGTACAGAATTATTACATCGCATTAATAAGAATGGTGATATTTCATTAAAACGACAAAAAAGCAAGCACAGAAGAATAAAAGAAAATAAGAGAAGGAGATCAGCCCTTGTGGCTTTACTACTACAATATGTTTCAAAAACACTACTGTATATTATACAGCCTTTAATTATGATCTTAATTCTTAATCTCTTATTTTATAACTTATTCTCGTATTAAAAAATATTTCGATCCATGAATGTTACTTCTAAGCTATAACTTACTGTTCAATTTAAATTTCTAAATATTTTCTCTCTATATAAAAACAAAACGATGGCCTTTATGTAAAGTATCGAAAGTGAAAAATTTAAAAGTTAACAAGGGTAGTTTTCGATTACGCACATTTAAAAAACGCATAAATAACTATTCTTTTGAAATTTTGAGAAAACGTTTTTTATCGAGCTTTCGATACTTTATCTCGGCACTATCGAAATTGGTACTTAAAAGAATAAAACAGAAAAACAAACAAATTTTATGATGATGTTTGAGATATATTATTCTCTAATTAATAAGTTACAATGGTATGAAGTAATTAACATATTGTGACATAGATGGTGAACATGATGGGCTGACGGCCTTGCTGGGGGCGTCCTCCCCTGACTTGGCGCTGGCCTCAGATGCATCAGATAGTCTGCCATTGCCAGATCACGACAACGGTATGTTTGTGTGAGCAAATATAACATAAATAACGTTGTGTGTGCAATTATTCTGATACTAACCAAAAATTACTAAACTCATGAAAGGTTCTATATTTTATATCCTAGATATATACGAGGCCAGTCGTGGTGCAGGAGCACAAGCGAGAGTTGTAAAGACTACAGGTTCTGGTGTCAATTCTTACTCAATTTTGTCTCCGTCCTAGTGGTGAGGCAAAAGCGGTGAGTTCCGCCACTCAACACGCAATAGCTCCAGAATTCAGCATAAAGTGGAAAGCGGAGTGTCTTGCAAAAGACTCTCAGTGCCTACCCTGCTACATGCACGCTGTAAGATGAATCTGAAAAAATTATGCCTATAAATATATTCCTAGATATCCTTCATACTTTTGGAAATTTTTAAAGACAATATGTTGAAAAATCGTTCCATTCAATAGTGGTTTCTGTAGTCCAGGTAAGAGATTACCTAATTCGTGACGCTAGGCTTGACACAGAGCACGGAGTTGAGTTCCGCCACTCAACACGCCAATCCATATAAATTAACACAAGTATCACAAGTAATTTATATTGATCTTACTAGGTATGTGAAATAAACTACTACAATAGTAATTATAAATATTCCCTCGAGTGGCCTAATCAACGTGGTCAGTGCACGTCGCAGCTTTCCCACAATGGCGTCTTGATTGGAGAATATAAATGTAATAGCAGTTGTTAGCTACTACCGGGTATTTTGTGGTTAGGAAATCTGGTGAAATATTATCGTAATTTTATATTAAAATGCAATGTATTCTATAATACAGTTATATATTTTTCCAAGATTTCAATATTTAACTTATGTAATAAATAGAGGCCAGTGATAGCACAGGTGCAAAAGCATGTGCCAGTGAACGTGATATATTGTGGGTTCGATTCCCACTTGAGGAAATTAAATATTTAATATTTTTATTCCTTCGCTCGGGTGTCGAGGCAAAGCGCGACGTTAAGTTCCACCACTGTCCCATTTTCCACCAATTTCTGGAGGGGTTCTGCAGAAATTGATAAAAATAAAAGGCGGGGTGTCTTAACACTAGATTCCCCCTGCCTACCCTGCTGTGCGCAGGTTACAGTTTGAAACAAAAATATTTCGTCTTTAGTTTTGATAATTATTTAATAGCAAATTTATCACAAAAATCTCCGTAGCTCAGAAACACCTCTAGACTTGCTTTGTAACGGCTCACACGCCTCCTTGTACCGGATTGGAGTTGGCTCCCGTTTCAAAACGCAATCAGACGAAAAGGCAGTTCCTTTGAGATTATTATTGCTGTGATATAGAGATTTTTAAAAATATTTATTTATATTTCATTTTTTTTAACTTTAAGCTGTATTCTGCACATAACAGAGTAGACTGACGGACCTGGGAGCCTCGGAGTAGCTTAATGGGCAAAGAGACACTCCTTGCCCATTAAGATCCCGTTCCCAACTTTTCACCGAATTCTCGTATTGAGTAACAGAACTTAACACCACAGTGCATCTATGGAGTATAACAAAATAACTATTTAAACTTAGAATTTTTCTTGAAAATCGACTGGTTGTGGGTTCGATCCCCACTCGAAAGAGTGAAATATTTATTCTCGTTTATTTTTCAACTCAGCGAAAACGCGGCGTTGAGTTCTGCCACTCAACACGCAATGCCTTCAGAATTCGGCAGAAAGTTGGGAACGGAGTGTCTTAACACTAGGTTCCCTCTGTCTACCCTGCTATGCGTGGGATACAGCGTGAAGCTAAAAAAAAATATTTGAAAATAAAAGCACCAATTACACAAGAAACAATTCAGTATCTCGAGAAATGCTTGCAATTTTTCTCAAAGTATATACTAGAAAACTGTATTCCGATTTGATGGAAAACAGCTTTCAGGAGTCGGGATCTTAACCCTTTTAGTTTGCTTTGTAACATAATGCGAGTAGCGCTACAAGACTGGAGATGACACACGTGTCGAAAATAACGAGTAATTTTACTGTCTTCCATTACATAGTTGTAGCTTCAGTTTGTTTTATATGTACGAGTATAGGACAAAGACGTTTGTTGTTTGTGAAATAGTATTTTACAAAACGTGTTGCGCATTAACATTTTATTAGTAATGCGTTTACTATTTTATATGGTGACAACATGGTGTTTTGATAATTCAACCAGATGTTTGGATATTTATTTAGAAAACGTATAAATAATTGAACGTAGTGGAATTTGAACCCGTGCCCTATGGAAACTTTTTTAGCGCTCTGCCCAGTAAGCCATATGTTCTTATCAAGCTACGTCAAATTTCTCTGCTAACAATATCAATAATTTCCTTTCCTAAAGAATGGTTTCCTAGAAGCGCAGGCTCAGTTTCAGCTACGTTCAAGTTTTATACGTTTTCTTAATACGTATTTACTTATTTGTATGAGTGGAATAACTTTAAAAGGGTAAAAAAAGATGTTTAGATATTTTTTTGTGTTTTTTTTTATGAATAATGTATGAGAATTGAGCTTTCTTACAAAAGCGTGTGGATATAGCTATATTTAATGTGACTAATCTTTGATATTAGTACTTTTACAATATTATCAAACTATATATTTAAGGATTATTGTCATAGTGAGGCCGTCGTGGCGCAGCGGCACAAGGGTGTAACTGTAAAGCGACGGTTGTGGGTTCGATCCCTACTCGAGGAAGTAAAATATTTATGTAAGTTTATATTTCGATTTCTTCGCTCTGGTGTCGAGGCAAAAGCTCGGCGTTGAGTTCTGCCACATAACACGCAATGCGTCAAGAATTCGGTAGAAAGTGGGAAAAGGAGTGTTTTAACACTGGGTTCCCTCTGCCTACCCTGCTGTGTAATTTGTTGTTATGTCTTAAAATTATCTCTTGAGAAACGAAAATGAAATTATAAATTCTGATATGGCTACAAAGTTATATCATATTTGAGTTATTATAGAAGTTAGTTTAAATTTACGGCCAACTACTAATGTAATGTAGAAGATAAATGTTATTAGAAATTTAGGCATTATACACACACACACACATACAAACATCTTGCACAGATTGTATCATAAACTTGCAAGTTTCTTCCGTATTGCCGAAAGCGACAAACTCGGGCAATTCGCGAAACACATCAATCTCAAAGTTGAATAGGGTTTGGGGAAGTAGTTCCAACGCAGAGGATCCGACAAATCGTTCTATTTGTCAAACCAGCTATGACTGTAAACAATCTATTGAAGTACACGTGTCGTCGCTCTTGTTGTTGAATTCGGATCAGATATCTTTTATCGTATACGATATTAATAATATTTACATCTTTATAGGAGCATATTTTTAAAACGAGATAAATGGAAAATTTACTACTAAATTCAATAAAGAAAAAGAAATAAAAAGACTTAAAAGATTTAAAGAGATTTCAAAGTCATCAACAGTTTAGAGGACAAAGTTATTCCTTATAATTTAAAGTTTGCTAACCTTATTTGACATAAAACAAATTCTAACGAACTAATTACTGCTTTTGACGTCAAAGAAACGAGTCCTTCCCACTAGAAAATGTGATTCGACGTCCAAGGAAATAATTTAATTTCGAATGTAACATGTTTTTTCACAAATAAAGCGAAGTTCTTGTATACGAGCTGGTCGGGGAGGAATGCTTTACGATATTAATATCTAAACAAATAAACCCATACAAGGCTGTAGGTAGCATTGGTCTCTTTTGCAAACGTACGCTCGCAGCACTTAATAATGTTTCCTGGTACATCTCCCGGCCTTTGACGCAATTTGCATATACTGATGTGTTTCTACGTTGTAATAGCTATGAATATAGGAAGGAATGTTTATTCAGCTTCAAATCGAGATTTATCTTTCATTTGTTCAAATTATTTTGTTTGTCTGTCTGTCTATGTTTGATTATGGCTGGTTGGGACTAAGCTCCAAATAAAATGGCGCTCGCGTGTATTTTACATTATATATTTGTAAGTAATTTGTAATTGATTTTAAATAACTATCCCGCTCTACCGGTTTGTAGTTTATTTGTTTTTTTTTTTATTTTGTTTTAAATGGAAATTACAATAAAACTACATTATAATTTATTTAATAACAGTACGAATAGTGTTAAAATAATATTTCCGTGAAAATCGATTTGTACATACATAGCTTCACGCTTTATCCCTTGCGGGGTAGTCAGGCAGAACAAAGCGCCAAACGCTACGGTCTCTAAATACCTCTTTTACCTCTTTCACCCTCCACTGTTATCAACCTTTTCATACATGCCCTTCTGGGGGTCCTCATGCTTATTACGTGACCTTCCTCCAGCGCCTTTGATACTATGTTTTTGAAGGTCAACCTAGATCTCCCCCTGCCTCTCTTACCACTCACTGCTCCGTCATAAATCTTTATTGCCATTCTTTCATCACTCATTCGTTCGACGTGCCCAAACCAGCTGAGCACTTTCGATTTGCAATTTTTTTGTTTTTATATATTGGTTTGTAGATTTATTCCTTAGTGACATATTTCCTTGATATAGATTGCTTGGCTTGGTTATATGGGTTTAATGGCTAATATATTTTAGCTATAAATTTACTTTTTTTTAATATATTCTAGGGTTTGTGGATTGATTGGCCTTATTTATATGTTTGTTATACATATGTATTTAATTTTTTTTATATTTTCAAAGTGTTATATATTCGTATTCAATTTCAATAAAACAAAATACGGAAAAAAAGATAACTTTCTTAGATAGAAACCTAACGTAATATAGCCTAAATTTAATTCAAACTTAAATCTTTATTAACAGTTGGAAATACTCCATCTGTTTTCCCTCTGAATTCTCAAATGAAGTGGTACGTCGTGATTGCTCCAGTGCGGCGGGGTTTCAGAAGAGAGGCATTAAATAGCCTGTCAAGTGAGACTCAGTGCAAGTAGAAAATGTGCAAAGTCGTCACTCGTACTTAACCCTCGCCCTCGGGCAAACGTTCCCGTTACGCGGAAACAGTGCACACGTGTGAAGTCTTTTGTCTTTTTAGCAAATTTTTCTGCTGTTTAGTTTTTTATAGTTACTTTTTTTTAAAGGTTTTCCTTGTATTCCGCACATAGCAGGGTAGGCACAGAGAACCTGGAAACTTAGTGTTAAAACACTCCGTTACTACTAAGACACTTCCGTACCCCACTTTCTTGGTAATTATGGAGATATTGCGTGTTGATTAGCGGAACTTAAAGCTGCGCTTTACCTCCTTACCAGGGCAAAAAAAATTTTAATTATATATTTAAATTTCTCGAGCGGTACCGAACACACAAGCTGGCGAGTTTACAGTCACACCCATGTATTGTGAGGGTAATGTATTTATTTTTAACGTGGTGATTGTTATTTTAAATTATCTATTCAGTCTAGAGTACCGTTGACTCGCAGCGGCACAAGGGTGTAACGCGACGGTTATGGGTTCTATCCTCACTCGACGAAATGAAAATTTATTTACGTTTATATCTTTTGTTGTATCTCTTGTTTATATTTCCTTGCTTTGGTGTCGAGGCAAGGCGCGGCATTGAGTTCTGCCAATCCTTCCCATCAATCCTGCCAATCAATCCGTCTTAACACTAGGTTCCCTCTGCCTTCCGTGCTGTGTGCGGGATTCAGCGTGAATCTGATTTATTTTCAGTCCAGAGTAAATTACACAGCAAGCTTAAATAAAAAAAATATAAATATGAGAAATACTTAAATAATTCAGTTGTGCTGTATGTATATTATACGAGTGTATCCATGTAGAACCCGATACTCAAACCCATTTGAGAGGCTGCTCTGATGTCACCAAAAATTAAATGTCCCACTTAAAATAACAGATCCTCCGCCCACCGGCATATTTAATGGCCTACGGTTTGTTCTCAGACGTTTCGTTTGTAAAGCTTACTTCTGACTTGAATGATTGACTCCAACTGGAAATTCTAAAAACACGCACTACAACAGTTAGGTGTTTTTTAGCTTTTCCCACTTTCATTCGAATTCTGGGGGCAGGATGGTAGTACTTATAGCAAACACTACAATCAAGGGCTTAACCTTTTTGTTTAGCTTCACGCCCTATTCCGTACATAACAGTGAAAGGGAACCTGGGAACCTACTGTTAAGATATTCCGTTCCCCACTTACAGTTAAATTCTGGAGGCATTGCTTGTTAAGAGTTTAACATATTTTAATATTACTAGATATATGTATAATAATTATTAATTACTATATATAATATAAAACTCATACATATATAATATATATAAACCACGGTGTAAAGAAACAAATTTTAACAGTCATTAAATTTTCTTTCTATGAATGAATAAAGCGACCGCGGCCTACACCGCCATATTTGTCGTCTGTCTCACGTCCCGCATCAAATTTATAGCCTTCGAATGAAACATGCATGAGGTAGAAGCGAAATTCAAAACAACTTTTGGTATGCTTGCGAACTGCTGTTGAGTTCGTCATGGCGCAGATGCATAGGTAAACACAACGGTTGCGTGGGTGGTGGGTTCGCTCCCCACTCGGGCGAATTAATATATTTTTAAAGTCTTATTCCACACTTATAAAGAAAAAGACAGAAACCATATAAATATTTTAACGCAGCGAGCGGGATTCCATCCCGCGCCACTTGGAGCGTACTCTTGGTCTGTTTCCAAGAGGTGCGGATTCAAATCTCGCTACGTTACTTATTAATATTTTCCTTACTTCGCTCTGGTACTAAGGCCGCCGTGTTGATTTCCATCGCTCAACACGCAATATCTTGAAATTTCTTCGCAAAATGAGGAAGGATCATAACACTAGGTTACCTCTACCTACTTTGCTATATACGAAATACTTACAGCATTAAAAAAGCTGAAAATAAAATATATGAATGTAAAACTGCTGCGAAATTGAATTCAAATTCTACTTTTCACATGTAATTGAGTTTTATGCTAAACAAATTTGAGTAAAGCGAGTCGCCTTTATATTCAGCGATGAATCCCGTTACATTGTTTCCAAGCTCACAGCACTTGTTCAGAGTACGTTGGCGAGGTGGACTTTGTGAAGAACTAACGGATAACCATTCTTATCGTTTTAGTATTTCAGTGAATTGGTTTCATGTATTTCTTTTGTGTTTTTATTTACCTATTAATTTTGTTACAGATATTTTGAATAGCTTATTAGTATGATGATATCTTATCCAATATAGATGATATTTAAAAAAAACCAACTATATAATTGTTGGATTTGTTCAGGCCAGTCGTGGCGCAGTGTAAGTATAAGCGCGACAGTTTGTGTGTTCGATTCCCACTTGAGGAAATGTAATATTTAACATTTTCATTTCTTCGCTCTAGTGTCAAGGCAAAGCGAGGAGTTGAATTTTGCCACTCAATATGCAATGGCTCCAGATTACGACGGAAAGTGGGGAGCAGAGTATTTTGACACTAGATTCCATTCCTACATGAAACAAAATGAAACTAAAAGGAAACCTTTCATAAATTTTAACACTCAAGTTGATGAATATTTTGTCATATATATTTATATTATTTAGAAATGGAAGTAACAATGATTTATACTTGTCACAAGATATTGCCTGAGGCTGTGACTAACGGTGCAACAAAAGACGACTTGACAACCCATTACCCTAATGGATCTTTTTAATGAAATGTAACCTGCTGGAACACAAG
>DWGR01004513.1:0-11095 GCA_018247715.1 Heliconius burneyi
CGTAACAAGCTTATCTTTATTTCTCGTTCCTATCATATGTCTATCACTATTTTTACTATGACACTGTATATTTTGTCGGACAAACAGAATATTATAATATAGAAATTGTGAAGCAATTGTGATAATGCCCGCATCTTTGAAAACATCTCGCAGATAATCTCGAGCTCTTAGATTATAAATACGGCTCTTTTTTGGAGGATAAATATTGAATTTATATCTGAAGCACTGCCCCATAGCAGCAATCCATAAGACAAAATACTATGGAAATAGCTATAGTAGACTAGTCGGGCTGTTTCAACGTCCGTCATTTTTCTTACTTTTTTAATTGCGAACGGGGCAGAGCTGAGTTTATCCGCAAGTGCTTCCAGATGAGTGTTCCACAAGAGTTTAGAATCTACAGTTATACCTAAGAAAATAGCTGATTCCTACACATTCAGAGTTTCTCCTTTAATTATTAGACTAAAATTATGTTTTTTTACATTTGGTAATGTAAATTCAATGCATTTCGTTTTTTTAGCATTTAACATAAGATTATTAACATCAAACCAATCAAATCAAGAATATGCGACAATGCACTATTCACTTCGTCATAGTTTATTCTATTTCTGTCAACCTTAAATATTAAAGAGGTATCATCCGGCGAGGCGAAAAGTACAATATCATATATAAGTTCTTCACATAAAAAGGCAGATCGTTAATATAAAAAAGAGATAGCAGGGGACCAAGAATAGATCCCTGTGGAACGCCCATCTTTAGAGGAGATCCAGATGATTTTTCATTATTTATACTAACCTTCTGGATTCTTTGGTTAAATATGAGGCAATAAGATCAAGGGCAGTATTCTGTATACCATAATGATTTAGTTTTAATAACAGAATTTCGTGGTCTACACAATCAAAGGCTTTGGACAAATCGCAAAACACTCCAATTGCGTTTTGTGATTTCTCCCATGCGTCATAAATGTGCTTTAGCAGAGCAGCACCCGCGTCTGTAGTGGGCTTGCCTTTGGTGAAACCATATTGCTCACTATGGAAGCAATTGTTAATATTTAAGAAAATTGTGAGCTGGTTAAATATATTTTTTTCAAATATTTTACTTAAAGACGGCAAAACAGAGATTGGTCTGTAATTTCCAGGGTCAGATCTATCTCCACTTTTGTAAAGCGGCACTATTTTGCTATATTTCATTAAATCAGGAAAAGAACCCGATTCTACACAATTGTTAAAAATTAAAGCTAGATAACGAGCAATGTTAGGTATGATTGTATTAAGAAATTTAACAGACATTCCCCATAAATCACCAGTTTTCTTTAAATTAAGGGTTTTTTATAGGTAAACTTTTAAAGTTTTGACAATTTCATCTGCTGACACATTCTCAAACACAAAATTTTGTCTACAACTATTTACATGGTTTTTAGTATTAATTCTGCTTCTGAAGGAGATGATGGCAGTGAACGTGTTACTTTAATAGGTATTTCGGAAAAAATTTTTTGAAAAGTATTTGCCACTTCTAAATCTGAATTTAAGATTATATCGTTAAATTTTAATTTAATAGGTTCACTGACAGGTTTAGATCTCCCAGTTACAGTAGTAATAGCATCCCATGTAGCTTTAATTTTATTATTTGAATTCAAAATTTTAGCTCTTATATGTATACATAGACTTAGCCTGGGTACATACCTTTTTAAATATTTTTGAAAAATTTCTAACTTTTAACAAGAAAGCCGGATCTTGATTCCATTGCCTCATATTATATAATTCGTACAGTGTGTTTCTGCTTCGGTATATACCAATAGTTGCCCAGTCGCCAAGAGTTAGCTTCGAGTTTTTATATATTTGCTTTACTTTAAAGATCTTATCAAACTCTGTTGATAGTACATTAAAAATTTTGCAATATAACTGATTCGGATTTGATCCGGTTATTTCTAGATTTGCAATTTTTTCTATCACTTTACTATTAAAAAGATTGATTTTACTCATTGGTCTAATTGTTATTTGTTTGCGTTCTACGACTATCTTATCTATTACCGAAAACTTTTGACCGCAATGATCCGAGCTTAGATTAGTCATTATTTGTTTTTCTACAATCTCACAGTGACAAAAAAACATTATCTATACAAGTAGCGGACGTTTTCGTTATAAGAGTTGGTTCAGAGAATATATGAAGCAAATTAAATGATTTAAATAAGTTGAGGAGACGAAGGCTTAATGTTGTCACCTGAAGTATATCTACATTAAAGTCTCCGCATACTATTAAAGATTTACTATTTTAACTCAAATTAATAAGAACATCCTCTATTTTCTCTTCAAATACTTCAAAGCTACCTAAGGAGGGTCGATATATGCATACTATAATATATCTATTGAATTCAATGCAGGATAATTCAATGGAGCGTTCGTCAGAGAGAGCTACTATATCCGGTTGCGATTTACAATGTATATCATTTCTCATTAATATAAGCGAGCCTCCGCGGATGGCCTTCTCTCTAACGAATGAACTTAACAATTTATAATTTTCAATATTAACTATATTGTTACATTTCGAGATCCAGTGCTCAGTTATACACATTACATAAATATTAAATTTTCTCAGAAATAATTCAAGTTCCAGTTCTTTGCCTTCTAGGCCTTGTATATTCTGATGTACAATGTTAAATTTAAATGACCTAGGCGTTGTCTTATCATCTAGTTTAAACTGGAACTTGCATCATTATACTTTATAGAAGTATTAGTTGTGCGGTTTATTTCTTTCGTTATACCATGTACAACGGGGTTTTGTATATTGTATGCTACTAAAGTAGCAATTTGTTTTTTAAAGTATAAAGGAAGATATAATGTATCTTCAGTCAACTTACAGCTATTGTAAGTAAATTTATTTAAATCTAAATAAAATAATGCGTCGCTATGACGTAAATGTTTATATTTATATATATAAATTAATAAGAATAACAATAAGTAAAGTAAAATATTAGTGAGAAGCTTACTCATTCCTGGTTTAGGCTTTTCAAACACTAAGCTTAACAAGCCCATTTCTATTTTCATACACATCTCAAAACTAGATACTTTAACCCTTTTAAGTACTTCCTTCATTCCATCTATTAAGAGCCTCTGGACCTCATATTTTGTCCTAAAATAACACAATGTTTAGTCAATTCTACAACATATGAAGTACTTGAAATTTGAGATTTTGTTATGAAAACATTTAATGCTTGTAGGCAAGTAATTTATAGCAAAAACAAGAATATCAATTGTATTTATACTTTAAATATGACATGATTTCATGGATAACATAATAAAAGAAATAATTGTAATAAATTAAACAGAATAACTATTAAACTACCACTGAAGTTTTGACCGGTAAGACAATCATTAGGCGTTATTGATATGTACATAGCTATTAGTATAAGTAAAAAAATAAATACTGCAATACATACTCTATTTCTTGTGACTGTAGATGTGTTATAAATGGAAAAAGCATATACTGTTGCAGTTCTTGAAGTATTTCCTTATTTAATTCACAGACAAGTCCTACAAAAGCTGTTATGTGTTCTGGAGACGGGTTCACCATTACCATGTCGCATACCGGCTTTATTCGAGTAAAAGCTTCTTTCAAATGTGCATTCATCTTGATTTAATATTTAAGAGAATATTTTACAAAAGAAACAGTTAAAAAACTACCAATTTAACTAATTGTTTGGGCGTTTAGACGTAAATATAAGCGGAAATATATAAAATTATCGTCCAGAGCACCGCATGTCAATTTGTCATGCTGTCAATGTCAATTTATAAGTCTTTTTTTTTCGAATTTGACAATAATGCTGTTAGCCTTATCGGCTTCTACAGCGACACTGGTTGGGTAGGGAAGAGGGTACTCTTTCCCTGAGGATTTATAAGTCAAAATAATAATCAATAATATATGTTCGTCAAGCTTACTTTAAGCTAATACAAAAATATGGTATAAGTTAATAAGTATCGTACTAAAATGAACTCATAAACTACAGTAATTGTTTCCTTTAAAGATTTTTTAAATTTAAAAATAAAATTTAAAATTATTTGATAATAATACGACTATGAAATTAGCGTATTACATTCATATTTCTATGAAAATAGAAAAAATATATTTGTTTACAATTGCCATACCTTATGAGCATTACTTAAAAAACTATGCACCAGTATATAATTTAACTGTATGTTATTTATAGTAGGTACTGCACCGTATGCACATTTTAAATTAGATATAAATGTTTTTAAAAACAGAACTTCGCTAAAATAAAATAATACTTTATCTGTTGTGTATCATTTTAATAATATGTCAAAGTCAGCTGGTTAGTGGTTACTGCAGATCTGTCTTGATATGTCACAGTTGAATGTTAAAAGTGCAAATGTATTATATATTTAAATAATTGTATTGTAGGAAAGCAATGTTATTTTATTAACTTACTAGATTCTATAATTATCAAGATGTTTTCTCTAGGGGGGAAAAGAGTCTTACATAAGTGCCTCAAAATTTTGAGGTTATCTGTTTTTGATTTTAGCAATTTGCCAGATATTAAGAAATTAAACCTCGTAAGAACAGTTGAAAAGACTATAGAAAATAATACAAGCATTTTTATTGAGAGTCCAATTCATGTAAAGATTCAACCTATAGATGTGAACGATATAAATGCTCACAACAAGCTAACTATGACTTTATACAGTCAAGGGAAGGACAACAACGATTTTCACGTAAAACAAACTTCTAAACGTTTAGAACTGCTAAATAAGGCTACTGCTCCTGATCAGAATGATGTATGCTTAATAAGAGTTCCATACAAAGTGACAGTTCAAGTTAAAACTACTGATAATGCATCAGTACATTTAGGCAAATTGGAAGCAAATGAATTCGTTGTACAAACTCAAAAGGGGGCAGTAAACATTGGTGATTTAAAAGCAGATAGCATTAAAGTTAAAACTGCATCAGGTGATTTACAAACTGAAGGTAGATTACAGGCAAGTAATATTGAACTCAAAACAGGTTTGGGTGGAAATATAAAATGCAACAACATAATGGCAAATTCATTTAATGTGGTATCACATGCTGGTCACATATCTGTAAAGTCATGCTATAGTGAAAAATCTCACTTTACTACTTTAATGGGTAATATAAAGCTAAATAACTTACACAGATCTGTTAAAATAGATGTAATTCAAAAAGGAAACTTACACATTACTGGGTTTACGGGAAACTTGGAGGCTTCTCTGAAAAGTGGTGATGTTTATATGCATGTTGCACAATTGACAGAGAAAAGTAGTATATTTATACATGAAAAGGGCAAAGTAGAGCTATTTGTACATGATATATTAAAAAATTTACCCTCTACTAATTTAATAGCTGAAAAAATTCATGTTGATGAAAAAATATTTAAAAAAGGCAGATTTATGGATGACTCACTTCCAAAGAGATTTAGGTTTGAAAAAGAACCACAAAATGAATTACATATTGTTTGTAAAAATGGATCTATAGACTTGAAAGAGACAGATACACCATTTCATATATAATTATGGTGTCATGTAGGGATTATGTCTCTCTATCGTCTTTGCTCTTTATAATAATTTAAAGGGACAGTATTTATTTTCCTTATTACATTAAATATAGCTATTATTACTTTTATAAGACTCAAATGTAACATATTGTATACACACAGAAAGACTAAATGTTACTAATTTATATTTGTTAATTAATTTTGTGTACATATACATAATTTGGATTGGTTTAATTAAATTCAACCAACAAGATATTTTACTTAACAGCTTATTAAACAAGCAATCCAGAGTTATTTTTTTTTAAATAACTATAAGTATGCAAATATTATCTGAGGGTTTTTATATTTTTGAAAATAAATTTGTATTCTCTAGTATGTAAAATGAAGGTCAATCTTATATTTTTTAAATTTTCGATTTGTACAAAAATGTAGCAAAAAATAAAACTGGATTTAGGTTTATATTTTAAGCCGATGATATAACTTCTTTGTTATTTATAAAAGTTTATGGTGATGATCATTATAATGTATAGTCATATATTCTAAAGTATGTACCAATTAGAAACTTCCCTAGGCCAAATTGTAATGTTATTCTTAAGGTAAACTAATTAAGCTTACAATTAATCAATTGCATTTTAATATTTTAATTGCATTAAATGTTTACATCACAAACATGTAAAAAAATGTGGTTATTTATTCTGCACTTGTATTCTTAATTATAACTATAGAAATACTTCTTTGTGTATTTTTGATTGTAGTTTTGTAAACTTTGTGATATTTAGTTCCTACGTACTTTGCTTTCTGGACTTTATAAGTTGTTCTATTTTAACAGTTGGAACCTAATGCTCACCTAATTCTCTGTATTCCTTCAGATATTGAGTGATTGCATGTTGTGTGGCGAAATTCAAGATCGCACTATATCTATAAGAGCAGTACAAGGTAAATAATGAATTCCCCTAAATGGCTTGAACCGACAACCATCATATTTGCACATACACTATCTTATAGTCCCAATGGAACACAATGGCCTACATCCTTTGTAAAGCTTCTACTTGTAAATATGATTTATTGTAATTTTTGCATGTTCAAATGTGTAGACACATATTACATTAAATTTTTTTAAATATTGGTGATTTAAAAATGTTGTGATTTTTTCATTTTATATTTTCTTAATAAGTTATTCTAGTTAAGATATTCACTTAGAATTGTGCAATTATTATTATATATAACAAATATAAAACCCTAGCATTTTATATAAATAAAAGATAATGTAATACAGCATTATCAAGATATTTCATTTTTATTAAACTAAATATTAAGGTTTATAACTTTATTGATGTTGTGTGGTTGTTTCTATTAAGTAATGTGAAACCAAATTATATTAATGTTGATGTTATGAATAAACTTATTCTGCATTACAAATTTGAAATGTTTTTTTTCTCATATCTTTATTGAGGTCAGTCGTGGTGCAGGGGCACAAGCGTGCGAGCTGTAATCGCGACGGGTTGTGAGTTTGATTTCCACTTGAGAAAATGAAATCTCTATATATAATAAAACATTAAAATTATTTTTTTAAAAATATGTCTGTACATTAAGTATTTTTGACTGAACTATCTATTTCAGTATTCAGTAGGGACACTTAAAAAGAATAATGGAAAGCAAAAATATTTTTTTAGTTTAGTTCTGTATGTATGATCACGTTGATCTCCGAAAATACTTTCCCGATTTAAAACTTTCACCAATTGCTTTGTTTTAAGCTCAACATCTAAAGTTTGTTTCATCAAAATCGGTTCATTAAAATAATACAATGGCATTAATAAAGTCCTTTTGTTACAGAAATCGGTTAAAAAAAGTTATCGGCATTGGAATGGAATCAGGGTATAAGTTTGCCTGCAAATATAAAGCAATCCATATCTATACTTATACTCTTACTTATAATAAATCTGTATTTGTTTGTGATATATCTGCATTTTAAACCTTCTTTCAAATTTCAAAACAAGGAGGAGATTCTCAATTAAATGTTTTCGATACGATATTCGATTAATTATTTTGGATTCGATTAGATGTTGGATTATTCGATCATTACACCTATTTTAAAAATAATATTATAAATCCTTACCCAAATCAATAATTTAACATTGAAGGCTGTTTCTGAACATATGAATGACATATGGCTGTCAGTCAATTCTGTTTTTTAAATGAATAATCATATAATTCAAGCGGGCGAAGCCGCTGGCTGGCCGCTAGTATTTAATATTTTCATTTCTTTGCTCTGGTAACAAGGTAAAGTGCGGCGTTGAGTTTCACCAGTCACCACGCTATGCCTCCATTCGGCCGAAAATGGGAAACGGAAGTGTTTTTATGGGAACGGAGTGAGTTAACACTAGGTTCCCAGGTTCTCTAGGCCTACCCTACTATGTGCGGTATAAACCGTGAGGCTAACAGAAAATGTTTATTAACATTATTTACTAAGATATTTGAATACTTTTAATGAATATGCTTGAAAGAAAGATGTGGATTTTTTCTAATATCCCTTATATGTATCACTACTGTTGAAGATAGAAAGTTTTTTCCATACATTGAATTATTGCTTTTTATAATAATTATTTCAACTATAATTTTTGAACAATGTTTTTTTTTTCAAATGATGTATTCCTTATTAGTTATGTATATTTTAAACTAGGTAACAGTTAATTGGGTGCAAAGATGGTTTGAATGTACACGGCGTACACGCCGCCGATAGAGATAAGAGGTCTGTTTATATGCGGAGGAGAGCTGCGCGTGCGACAGTTTATCACTTGACGTTAGCGATGCCGGCCTGCGCGTCCGAGTACCGCTTCCTGCGGTCAGCAGAAGTTGCCTTTTCCCCGGGAGTTAAAAGATGTAGCCATCAGGCCCCGACGCTACCAACACTACGGCGAACATTCTCGTCAACCTTTTCTCTGATACCTGAAGAACGAGAAGTGCCTGAGGAGCCACCGTCCCTACCGAAGATTGTAGAAAAAATCTTGTGGTTTCCGAAACTGCTACTTCAACCGGTCATTATGTTCTTTAAAATTTTATTACATCCAGCCTGGAGACAAATTTTAGTTGTTTTACCAACACTGTGGATTGCAGCATCGTTATTTATATTTTGGAAGTGTGTTCAGTGCCCCATAATCATTCTAAATACGATTATTAACGCTTTATCGAGTAGTGGAAATATTAAACGCACCGTCTTAATCAGTGGAGGAAGTTCTATTCAAGCTTTGCATTTGGCGAGAAACTTTCACTCAATCGGTGCAAAAGTTATAGCCTTTGAAATAGAAGGACAATTTGCCCTCTTGAAGTATTCTGCAGCCGTTACCAAGTTTTATACCGTGCCACGTCCGAACCCAGCCGATCCTTTGGCTTACGCGCGTGCTCTGAAGGAAATTGTGGAGAAGGAATCAGTGGTGTTCTATATACCTGTTAGTTCTTCGACACCTGCGTATTATGACGCCATTGCTAAACCACATTTGGAAGTGTTGGGATGTCAATGTTTCGTGCCGTGCGCCCGCGACGTTATCACCTTGGATGATCCTATGGAATTAATTCGCACGTGTCGTATTGCCGGCCTACCGACACCCATGCATTGGTTCGTTACCAGTGAGGAGGATGTCCGAGCTTGGTATGACAGTGGTGCGTCAAAGGAAGGCCGTTATTTTATAGCGAGCGCTGGACCTCGAGGTGCCCGAGACCGCATGAGATTCGTTATGCCTGATAATAGAGAAAAATTCAGGTTCCCCAGAGAAATAAGTTTTGAAAAACCATGGGTTATTGTAAAGGAACCGAAGGGTGAAAGGATAATAACGTGCACAACTTTGAAGGAATCTCGCGCAGTTAATAACGTTAACTGTCGTGTAGATACTTCTAAGAAGGGTCTAGTGCCACAAATAGATGTTGAATCCGATGCGTGGGTGCAAATGTTCGTGACAGCCCTCAAGCCCAGTAAGCCTATGACGGGACATATTTCGTTCAGACTTGTTCGCGAAGAGCATATCAAAAATGGAAATAAGACTAGAATGGTAGCGATTGGAGCGCGCGTTGGAGTGTCTCTACCTTATTTGTGTCAAGGATCAAAGAGGTGTATTCACTCGGTCGGTATGAGAAGGCTATTGAACTCGGTGCTCGATACACGAGGAGCGCTGTTCGCTTACTGGGACCCGCTTCCGTACTGTGCGTACTACCAGGCACGGCTTCCCGATGACCGCCACCCACCGCCACCGGAGCCCTGCAAGACTCCACCTAATGTACCTCTTTGAGAGAATTAGTGGCGGACACGCCTCATAGGCTAAGGTTATTTATTAAGCTCCTGTACCTGATGAGGGCGTGGGTGGAAGCCTCATACTGTCTTCGGAGTCCCGCTCTCTGTTGTCCTCTCGCTAGGATGCGGTACTGCGTACCTCTCGCGGCTGAAGGACAATAATGTTTTGTAACTACTAAGTAGATATACGTGTAAAATGATTTTTATCATCGTTATAGACTTATTATTAGTTTTCTATTAATATTAACGTCTACTTATATTTTATTTTCATGTATGTAATATTTTAATTTATTTCTCTCATATATTTTGTATTATGTGTTAAAGAGAATATAAAATATATAACTTTATTAAGGCAAATATATACATGGAATTGCCAAGAACTTTTGCTATTGTTGCCATATTATGTAGTGGCGTATGTTCATAATTTATTATCAATTAAGTTGTAGAGGGTGTCAGGAGTTCATAAGATATGCGCCTAGTTCCGTAAGACTAGTGACATGTACAAATGTTGTTCTACAGAGAATTAGCATTGGTTGAAGGAAATATACTATTTTATAAACATATACTGTGATTTTATTTTTTCAAAATTTCATATTATTTTCTTTTTAACCTAGTATCTACCTAATTCATATTTTTTCCCTTGTTATTTATACATTATTTATTCTATATTCCACTACGTGAGCTATTTGTATCACATACTGTTATGTGTAATCAATTGAGGACAAAAAATAAATGCCGGCCGCTAATTAGGCTATAACAAATAATTAATCAGATAACTTTTCAATATACCGATCAATCTATAACAATATATTTTAAAGGCAACAATGTATAAATAATTATAGGAACGTTAATTTTTAACACAAATATTAAAAATATTTTTACTACTCTCAATTTGTAAAAGATCCTTAAAGACACCTTCATAATTATATTTTTTTGTCAGCATTACGCTGTCCTGCATGTTGATGTTAGGAAAGAGAGAATGTTAGGACTCTTCGCTTTCCACTTTGTGCCAAATTCTGGACATCAAAGCGAAGAAAAAAAGAAATATTCCATTTTCTCTAGTTGAAATCGAACCCAAAATCTGTCTTGCCACACGCTTGTGCCCCTGCGCCATAATGCTTTTTTTTTTACGGAAAAAGCATGGCAAACGAGCGTAGGGGTCACATGATAGTAAGTGATCACCGGCGCCCACGACACCGCGTAACACCAGAGGAGCTACTGGTGCGTTGCCAGCTTTTGAGGTGGTTGGGCGCCGGAGCCCGGCATTACCTAATGCGAAACGCAGTGGCATA
>DWGR01004514.1:0-11095 GCA_018247715.1 Heliconius burneyi
CATGGATGGTTGCATGGGATATCCGCTGCGGAAGTCAACGAGTTAAAACTGACTCACGAATAGGACGATGATTGACGTTGTTATAATGATCCAGAGACGTATATTTATAGTAATAATTAAACGCAATGTCTTTTTTACGTTGACGCATCTCTTGTACTTAGATACGAAGGCATAAAAATTTCTAAATGCATATATTGCATAAGGCCTCACGCAATTGTTCTGTATTCCATTCCCACTCTGGAAAATAGGTAAGCACCTATGGTTAAAATATAAATCAAAGATTCCACTAGAATGGTAGATATGAGGATAATGTTTCCAAATTGATTATATAAAAGATAAAAATGTTTTAGATAATACATATTTTAGTTAAACATTGTGTTGCGCATGTAGCACTGTAGGCAGAGGGAACCCAGTGTTAAGACACTCCGTTCCCCACTTTCCACCGAGGCATTGGCGGAAATCAACGTCGCGCTTTGCTTTATTAGCAGAGCCAAGAAATTAGAATATAAATAAGTCATAATTCATCCCCTCAATTGTCGAACATACGAACATCGTTTACGGTCACACCATTGAGCCACTGCGTCATGATGGGCTCACGTCATGACGCGTTTTACGTTAGAAATAACATCGATCGACCTATCAAGTCCCGAGGAGGCGCTAATCACATTTTAGAAATTGAAACTTGTAAATAGTAGCGTGAGCGTAACTAGAGCTCGACGCTCCAGTTTTTGCACTTGCGTTGTTTGAACAAGAGCTGCCTTGTGATAGAATCAAATTAGGCCCTAAGGTTGCATAAGCGTTGCACTTAATATCATTATTTTATATTCATTTGCATTTATAATAAAGAGTTGGTTCGATTTGGGATATCGATGACCTTCTAAAATAGAATATCAAAGATATTGGAAGAAGGTCATGTAAAAAGCATAATGATCCCCAGGAGGAGGGTATGAATGAAGAGGTTAGTGACAGTGGATGAGGCGAAAGGGATAAGCTAAGTAATAATAATGAAGAGTTTATTAATAAATATAAAAATGTTAAACTACGCATAGAATTATTATAATGTTAATAACCCTACGCACGTGATGGAATGACGTAACGTTACATAAATTACGTAAATATATAAATGAATGTTTAAATATTATCATACAAATTATAATATAACATAGATGCTATTATTTTCATTTGGTAGACTAATTTATTCCAAGCGGCAATGAAAAGGTATTTGACCTTTTCATTAAAGTTTGAGATAGTTTTAATAAGTTATCATTACATTTATAGGTAAGAGAGCAGAAATAATGTTTTCGAACACAAGTCGTATTGTTGCGTTACGTTACCGTGGGAACGTTCGAGGAGTTTGGTGGGTATTTGCAATTTGCACCTCGCGACCCTGTGGCGGCTACTTCGCACCCATTCATCACTTCTCTTGAACTATTCTATTTAGGAATATTCACTAAAAATTAAATTAGAAAAAAATTATGAAAATGAGGACGTCGTGGCGCAGAGGCACAAGGGTGTGATTGTTATGAGTTCGATCCCCACTCGAAGGGAATCAATTATTATTTATTAGGTAATATTTTCATTTCTTCGCTCTGTCACCGGCATTAAGTTCCGCCACTCAACAAGCCCTCGAAAAATTCGGCGAAATGTTGAGTGTCTTAACACTACGTTATCTCTTCCTACCCTGCTGTATGCGGGATACAGCCTGAAGTTGATTTATCTTAAATCTTAAATAAGTAATGTAACTAATCATTGTATTTACGATAAATATGAAAATTATACTAAATACCTGTAATATCATTATAATGTTTCATCGAGTATTTCATCTAATAACAAACAATGGTCCCCGCGTCTTGCCAACACGTTGCATTGTTATTGCGTATGTTGAATCGGCTTTTAATTATCTTTTGTTTTTGTCTTCCATTGTGAATTAGTTCATTCAACAGGTTTTTGTGATGCTAATTAAACTTTTCTTCATTCTTTTTTATTTGAAATAGTTAATGATGCTAATTTCAGTGACCCGTATGTGATAAAAACAATTCTCTTATACTTTACGTAAGAGCTAGCTTGGATGGTGGAGGGGATCTAGTGCATATATTAAAGGGCCCTCTCTCGAGGGCCTAAGCCTTGCACGTAGATCGCCACTACTCGCACTATAATCTAATTTAGACTAGACTTTGAATTCTTTGTTCTTATAGACAGATTTCTTAGCATTTCTTACATAGGTAAGTAATGCTAAGAAAATGTCATAAGATTTAATATCAGGAAATTGAATATGGGAGGGCAGTATCGCAGTATCTCCACCCGAGAACATTAAATATTTAATGTTTTCATCTTTTCGCTCTGGTTGCGAGACAGAGCACGGCACTGAGTTCCGCCACTCAACATACAATACCTCTTGAATTCAGTAGATAATGGGGAACGGAAGTATCTCAATGGGAACGGAGTCTTAGCATTAGGTTTCTAGGTACCCTGTTACTTTTTGTGCGGGATCCAATGTGAAGCTTAAAAAAAATCTTATTAAGCTTTTAAACCAATGGTTTTTAATTATCCTTTTTGAATAACATTTTAACCACCATTGGTTTTTTAAAAATTATTAATTTGGATTCTGGTTTGGTGAGATGTTAAGGCTAAGCTATCTAGAACAATTGCGCGATTCATGTGCCTGTTTGTGTTTATGTGTGAAATAATATACGAGTATACATTGATAAATAACGCTATAAAGTTATATGATAAATTTAATTTAATAGTTCAGCTTAAGTAATTTTGATTAAGATACAGATTAAGAAATAAGTAAGCTCGAAACACACTTGACTAAGTTTTAATTTATTCTTTTGGGAACTACAAATTTATGAATTTAGGTAAATTACCATTAATATTTTGTAGTTAAATATTATTAAGATTATATTCAAAATAAATCTAATTTAACATATACTTTGGGTTCTTATATTATTATCAGATCTTAAGTACTAATTAGGTAACACGTATTTTTGATGAATTTAACTATTTTAATATACTGATGTTCACACTTAACTTAAACATATTCTTTAAAATCAAATTAAATCAGCCTCACGCTGTATCACGCACACAGCAGGGTAGGCAGGAGCCTAGTGTTAAGACACTCCGTTTCTCATTTTTCGCCTTTGCCTTGCCTCGACTACAGAGCGAATAAATGAAAATATAAATTGAAATAAATATCCTAAACTGGGGATCGAACCCAGAACCAGTCAGGTTTACAGACGCACTTGCGAATAGCCACTAAAAATATATTTATTTGAATATTCATATAAATATATATCTACAAATAAACATAACCAATATAAGAAAGCATTTTCTTATGATATTTATTGACATTTTCCACACTATAGCTGACAAGCGCCAGAGTGCTCGTACTTCCCAGAGTGAACTATGAACCGTCGCTGTTCAAATAACCTCGTGCCGAGGGTGTGATCTGTAACCGAGCCTTCTCCATTACGGATCGTGGGAATACGCTCTCACTAAATTATTAACAAAAATATTGACTCGCTGCCTACTTAAAAGATTTGACCACGAGTTGTTTGCACCGACAGTTTGCCGCTCCCAACAAAATATTTTCAATGAAACCGATAGACAACACGAGGGTGTCTCGACGTATTTTTTTCTTTCATGGGAACTGAGAGGAGACCTTCGTTGAGGGTTTGGTGATAGTATTCTTTAAATACAGGAACCCGTTTTCTTTTTTCGATGATTTTATATTGAACATTACTAATTTTTGTATTTAATGTATTTTAATTGACTACACGTAAAAAAAATTGTGATTGCTTGCTGTCTGTACATGGAAGATATCTGTATTTCTTAATGAGCAAAAGAATCTTAAATAATGATTGTTAGTTTTTTGTCTGTTTGTCTGTGCGTTTGAGTACACTCAGAAACAGCTTGACCGACTTAAATGCAGTTTTCTTTATTTTTATAGACTTCCCTTAATATTTATTTTTATTTTATTTCAATCGGCTTAGGAATAAAAAAGTTATATCAATATAAAGTATTTTGTTTAACTATATTGTTATAAAATAACAGCTGTTTTATTGAATTGACATGAGTTTTAATTTGAATGCATTTATATTATTTTTAAAATGAAAAAATTATTAGAACACGAATGCAATATACATTAGTTGATAAATGATTATGTAGATCAAGCGGGCGAAGCCGGAACGGGTGGCTATTTGTACATATAGCTAGAAAGCTAAAGAAAAGAAAGCAAAGCTAAATATTTTTTGAACATTTTTTAAGAATTTAATTTGTATCTGAAATATCCAAATATAATAAAACAAAACGGAACAAAGCATATAGACAAGATGCATCTTAGCTTGCAAGTTAATATTTCTGATTGTAAACAGTTATGATTATTTTAAATTTTACTTCAAAATATAAACAGATGAAATTACGTATAAAAGCTTGTAGCGCTATAAAAATTATAGCAAACGTCATTCACCTCATTCGATTTTACAACCATTCAAAGTTAATTCGTTTGTAATTTAATAAGGCAATGTACGTACTGTATACGATATGGATATGATATTTCAAAGAACAATTTACCATTTTTTTAAAGGTAAATTTATATTTTGATATTCAAAACTGTTATTAGCGCAGTTAGTATAAGAAAAATATCAGAACTTGTAAGACGAATGGCCAGGTTCACATCCCATTACGTATGAATTATACAAAAATTAAATTCGAATCGGTGATTGGCATGTTGTAAATATCGACTGTTGGTCTAAATCTGTGAATTTATTTAAGTATGTTTAGAGTAGACGTAGACGTAGTAGACAACGAAAGATAATTTGAAAATAAATTTGCAGCCATTGCTAGGAAACTGCATTATATTTAATTATTCTTATATTTTATGTTTGCGCTTAGATTTCCCGTAAATACATTAATTTGAAAGATAACACTTTTTGTTCCACATAGATTTACCGACGAACCTTTGAGAAATTATGACATTTGCTCTATTTCGCAGATTAAATGGTTTTGTTGTCTTAATATATATATTTATAATAACAAAGCATACATAATAACTTTTTGCCTTTTGCAAAAATTTTAGTATAAGATAATGTACTACGTAAAAAAATATATATCATGAAACTCCCACGGATCTTCAATAAAACGTCCAAATAATCATTTACATTTCCTTCAGATAATAGTGAGAAGTTATCCAGCAAGTTAGTTTCAAATTTTTGTTCAATCCAGTGTCTTAAATGCAATTGATGTGGAGACCCTCGTGGCGTATTGGGATACTGCTTGGCTATATAGGCGTTGCAGCGATGCAGGTTCGATCATCACTCAAGGGAATGAACTATTACCCCGCTCTGGTGCGCAGACAATATGCGACGTTTAGTTCTGCTACACAATGTCTTGAAGAGAATACTTCATGTTAATACTCCTATAATCACTGTCGTGTGGAATATAAATGTCAAAGTATTGCGGAACAAAGCGGAAAGCTATAATACTGAACTTGGGAACCTATTGTTGTAACACTCCAATTAAGAAACTTCCGCCCCCCTACTTTCCGCCAAATTCTGGAGGAATTAAACTAGGTTGATGATTGGCGGGACTCAACGCCGTCTTTTGCCTCGTTAACTTACCTATAGTAATCTTCTAATTATATGTCACAGTAATATTATGAAAACGGTTAGTTTATAATCTTACCCGTAAATTTATAAACAATACGAAAATTGTGAACTCTTTAAATTTTCATGATTGGTCGCTTTTCAACAAATCAACAACACGCGTTGTTACCATAGAGAAAATAATGTAAAAAAATTATCAATAATTTTTTATTTTTATTATATGGTATAAAGTATGTTGTATTAAATTTTTTTTAATATATTCGAAAATTCAAAAATAAACAATTTAGAATTAAGATTATATACTGTGATTTTGGTATTTATGCACTAACACTTCCGCAGGCTTACATATGCATAGTGCAGCTTCGGTTAGGTTAGGTTGTTTTTTTAAATTTAAAAGTGTCTAACCAAACATAACCTAACCAGCGCTTAAAAATCGCCTAGCTGCGGTGATAGTACATAAATTATATGTTTTACTAATTATATATATTGAAATATGGGGAATTTTTGCGTTTGACAATATAGGTTCACAATTTTCGGATAATTTACAAATTCACGAGTAAGAAGACCGTTAGATTACAAACTAACATATTTCATTATCTTACGGTGACATACGTAGGCGTAATATGTACAAGGATATATTAATATGTTTAATTCGCGACCCTTTGTACTTACTCTACTAATTAAATAACCGATTTGCGCGTCTCTCCAAGCGTAACAGTCGACAGAAAGTCGCAAAGAAAAAATGCGGGAAGATTCAAACTTTGGCTTGGATTGAAGAGAACAAGATAATAATCTCATGAATAATTAGTTACATTTGATATACTACTATGCAAAATTGTAATTAAACTGTGGCTTTTAATTAATTATTTAAATTACTTAAAAAACTATAGATTATCATACTTTGCCTTGTGTTCCTAACTCAATTATAACAAATAGAACAGAATAAAAACCAAATATAATTGTATACTTACATTTAAATGTAAAAAATACAATACAATAATAAAATTTAATAAGCTTAATTCTACTGTCATAAACTTATTTCTTAGTTCCATACAACTTTTTTCATATTAAGTTTGTGCTTTTTATAATTAGTTATAAGTCGAGATACGTAATTTTATAAAATTATAAAGATGTTATCAGCCAGAAGCAAAGACTAATAATTACAGATTAGAAAAATGTCGGTTTATAATACACACACTCCTTATGTTGATAAAGTATGTGAATTTCGCTGTAAATTATTTAAAATTTTCTATATACGTACTTATTTATTTATCTATCTATCTATACATATCACTCAATCAATATTAAAAATTAAAAAAGTATTGACAGACGGATAAGACCGTCCGATTATCGTTCCGTTTTTTCCTTTTGAGGTACGGAACTCTAAAAATTATTACATATTATTTATTTGATATCCACAAAACTTGATAAGTATTTTTAAATACTTATTAATTTTGCCGCTAAAAGAAAAACAGAACAATTCCAAACAGAATTCATAAATTCACATTACAAACACGTTGTTTACCAGGAACCAGGAGGAAGCTCCCATTATGCGACGACGCGCGTGGCTATGACTACGGGCAATCATTCAATCACGCAGTTGATTGAGTCAACGGGAGTCGGGACTGGCGAGTCGACAGGACACCGCAGGATTCCTTATTATCTAATAACAGTGGCGCCCGACGTGATCTTCTTATTTAGTTTGAACGATCACATTTATACTTTTTAGAAAACATATAAAAATTTGAACGTAGCGGGTTAGGAACCCTCGCCTCTTGGAAAACGTCCAAGCACTCTGTCCAACTAAGCCATACGTCATCATCGAGCTACAGCGAAATTCTTATGTGCTTGTTACAACTTAATTTTGTTGCTTGCGCATCTGTAGGGAAATTTTTGTATGTTTTCTAAAAAGCATTTTTCTTTTCTATGTGTGGAATAACTCTTTAAAAATTAGAAAAAAGATCCCACTTTAGCATCCCAATAGCATTAATTTATTTGTTTGTAAGATTTTATTATTTAGATGATATGGTAAATTCTACTTGGAAGTATAAGTTTATATATAGTCTTAACTATGTATCCGTAATAAAAATTATTATTTTTTAGCTTCACGCCTGTATCTTGCACAAAGCAGAGACAGAGGGAACCCAGTGTTGACACACTCCATTTTCCATTTACCACTGAATTCTGTAGGCATTGCATGTTAAGTGGCGGAACTCAACGCAGCGCTTTTTTCGAAACCAAAGTGAAGAAACGAAAACATTAAATGTTTCATTTCCTCACAGTGGGAATCGAACTCGCGACCTATCCCATTTATCTACATGCGTCACACGCTTACGCTTCACCGCGATGACTTCATACCTCCATGCCTCATCTGATATGAATTCAGGTATAAATACATATATCAGACAAATTAATATTTTAAAAGCTCCTGCATTGTAGCTATGTACATATAAACCATATAGTTGAGTGCAAGTTAACATGAACGTATGTCATCCAGTAGACATTCGAAGTATTTCCTCATAGTCGCACGCGCCGGAGTCACATGGCTTTCTTTTTGTGTCGGTACTTGCATTATTAATGAATGTAAGTCTTTTTTTTTCTTTCTTAATACAATGATTACTCGTTTTAACTTAGTGCAAGGAATATTATAAGTAATATTGAGGCCAGTTGTGGTGCAGGGGAACAAGTATTTGACTGAAACGCGACTGATGGCGATTCGATCCTCACTCGAAGAAATTAAATATTTATTTAAATTTATATTTCCATTTCTTCGCTGTCATGTTGGGGCGAAGCAAATTCGACATTTTTTCGCTCTGGTACTGAGTTCAAGAGTTTGTCTTCAAGTAATCGGCGAAAAGAGGGGAACGGATGTGTCTTAATGGAGAATGGAGTATCCGTTACACTAGGTTTCTAGGATCTTCTCTTACCCTCGTCTTCTGCTTACCCCATGTGCGGATGGGACAAAAAATATTTTAGATATCGTAAGTCTTATTTTATCTGCAGTTAATTCAATTACACTATAAGATTTTATTACAATTTCTTCATTTGCAGATATTTACTTCTAAAGAAGGATTTAATTTTGTTTTCTCAAAGATTTGTTATAATACATAAATATTGAATAAGGAGGAATTAATTAAGGAGTTGAGTTCCGCCACTCAACACAAAATTCCCCAAGAATTCTGTGGAAAATAGGGAACGGAGTGTCTTAACGCGAGATTCCCTCAGCCTACCCTGCTGCGTGCGGGGTACAGCGTAAAACGTGATTTTAAATAATATTTAAGTTAATAAATTATCTTTGAATACTTTTAATATCTTAATCTTTATAGGAAAAAAGTACATTTTTTTTTGTGAAATCTTGAATGAAAAGAAAAGAAGTTTTATAAGAGCAAATTAACAATGAACTAGAGAAGGCGTAGGCGACTGATGCAGTCATCTTACGAGCTCTTATTACCTACATCCTGGCGTTCATTTCCGGCCCCTACGAACACTAACACTGACCTAGATTCCCGGAATATGGAGACAATCAGGTCAATACTCAATCATACGGCATTTACCTACAACGACAATGTGACCTCCTCCTCTAACAAATAAAAAAAAATTAAATCAGCTTCACACTGTACCACACACAGCAGGGTAGGTAGAGGAAACCTAGTGTAAGACACTCCGTTCCTTAGTTTCCGCCGAATTATGGAGGCATTGCGCGGTACCCAACCCGCAATGTCTCCAAAATTCAGAAACCAGAGCGAAAGAATGGAAATATATATATATATATATATATATAATTTACTCGAGTAGGGATCGAACCCGCAACTACTCGTGTTTGCAGTTATGTTACATTTTGTATCCCTGGGCACGGCCTCATATATAAAACAAGTTAATTTATTTATTTTTCAAACGGTTCCATTCTTCTTAGCTATATTTTTCCAAACGATATAATTTTGTTTCTCGACAAGGTGAATAAAAAAAATGTTTTTGCATCATCCCATTGAATCAATTTAATGTTTTTGCTCGCGGATTCGGAAGCCGCAGGTAGAGAGCCTAGATCCGGGTCTCTTTTGTGTGATATTATAATATAATTTGTAAGAATTGGTTGTTTACAAATTGCGATTTGGAAAGTAATAACTGTCACATCGCATCAGCTGCCTCGTTGGGCATATTGAGGATCTTTCAACGACTACATACATTTATCCGCTTTACAATATATTACTTTAAAAAATTGTAATTCACTGTAGGTGATTGAAATTGTTACGTTTATTTAATAATGTAAACATTGGTTTACCAAAAAATCTTTATTGTCAGGATTTTTTCTTAATTGGATTTAAATTTAAAAAGCAGTAGGTACCCCTATGGACACATAAGCGTTAAATACTTATGTATGATGGTTTCGTATATAAGAAGAGAAATATAAATATTTGTTATTTTCATTTCTTTGTTCTGGTACCGAGGCAGAGAGAGAGCCACTCAATGCAGAGACAATGTTCCAGAATTCGACGGACAGTTGGAGCAGAGTGTATTAATACTAGGCTCCTTCTGTCTACACTGCTTAATACGTCAAACGTCAAACTGAAAAAAAAAATAGATAAATTGATAGTAATGTAATTTGCAAAGGCCACCAACCGTAACTGCAAATCGGAGCGGTCGTAGTGGTATGTGGCGGAACTAAACATTTATTATACTACTAGCGGCCCGCCAGCGGCTTCGTCCGCTTGAACTACATGATTATTCGTTTAATAAGCAAAATTGACTGACAGTCAAATGTGTTGATTTCAATGAGTAATTTAATTTACTCGTTCAGAAACAGCCTTAAATGTTAAACTATTGATTTGGGTAAGTATTTATAATATTCTTTGTTAAATAACTGTAACGATTGCATATTACAAAAAAATACGCAAATCGTATTGAATAATTCAATATTGAAATGGAATCCAAAATAATTAGTGGAATAAATAGAAATTGAAAATAGAATCGAAAATATTACATTGAGAATTTTTGAAAGTCGGTTAAAAATACAAATTTATCACAAACAAATACAGATTTATTATAAGTATAGATATGTATTGCTTTATATTTGCAGGCAAATTCATGTCTTGAGTTCATTCAAATGCCGATAACTTTTTTTCAATGAACTGATTTTGATGAAACAAACTTATGATGTTAAGTTGAGTTAAAACAAAGCAATTGGTAAAAGTTGGAAGTAAATCGGTTTTGTACTTTCGGTGATTAGCGAGACCATACATACAGACAAGAAATAAAAAAAATATTTTTGCTTTCTATTATTCTTCTTAAGTATCCCTCTATCGATTTCAGTCAAAAATACTAAATGTACAGACAAATAATTTTTACTGTTTTATTATATATAGATTAGCATTTACGGTAATTTACTGTAAACTTTAAGCAATTTGCTCTTCAGTTATACGCAACACACTTTTAACCAACAAGAATAAAAGAAATTTGCAAAGCTAAATTCATATTTTAAATCAGCTTCACATCTT
>DWGR01004515.1:0-11095 GCA_018247715.1 Heliconius burneyi
CAGACTACTTCGTGTTAGTAATTTATAACATAAAGAAATTCAAATTAAATTAAATCAGCGTGTGTTAGTTAAGGGTACAGCGTGAAGCTGATTTAATTTTTTTTAGCTTCACGCTGTATCCCGCTCACAGCAGGGTAGGCAGAGGGAACCTAGTGTTAGGACACTCCGTTCTCCACTCTCTGCGGAATTCTGGAGGCATTGCGTGTTGAGTGGCAGAACTCAACGCCACGCTTTGCCTTCACACCAGAGCGAAGAAATGGAAATACAAACGTAAATAAATATTTCACTTCCTCGAGTGGGGATCGGACCCACAACCGTCGCGTTACAGTCATACCCTTGTGCCGCTGCGCCACGATGGAAAAATAGAAATATAGTATCTACTATGAATTGATTAAAATATTCTCAGAAAGTTTTGGTAATATTTGAACCCATTCTGCAACCAAATAAATTTTCCCAAGGTACCCTAAAAAATTTAAATGGTCCCCGAATGTTAATCCTCCATTTCACAACCAACGTATTTGCGTATAATGTCTGTCTATATTGTGATAAACTTATAATAAAATCATAACGGATCGGAATCTGTACATAGAAGATATATAAGAATAAATGTTATTGGTTTTTTTTTTTCATTTAACACAATATATCGGTGTAATCAGAACTAATATCCATATCTATGTTATATTATAAATTTGAAAGTAATCTGCCTCTCTCTGCCCGTATGTCTGTCTGTCTGTGACGCAAACAGTGAACCAAGCTGCTGATCAGATTGTGATAAAATTACATAAAGAGATACTTGAAGGTCTAGGGATGGCCAAAGGTAACTTTTTTGTCATAAATGTAATATTCTCGATTTATACTAATATCTCGATAATGTAATATTATCGATATGTAATATTTCAATTTCAGATGCAATTTATTCTACCATATTAATAACTACCGTCGCTAGGCAACCGTTGCTAAGCAACAAGGAGTTTTGTTTTAAGAAAATGTCGCCCAAAATGAGCTGCCTGAACGCATACATGGCGTGCGCTGACTCACCCTTATGAGATACATAAAAACAATGTTTTACAAAAATACGACATAGATGGTTTTGTAAATCTTCATACATTTTCGATCTGTTGTTAATTTTTATGTGGTTTTTTGCTTTTTATTATTAAATTATATTTTTCTGTGGTTCTCTTCAGTTATTTGAGTAGTAATAACCGTAGAGTTGATTAGTTAAGTAGATTAGTTACTTTTTTTAAATTTCTTGGTGGTGTAAATTTTAGGCCTCTGCGGCATCGCTTGCTATTTTTTGTTAAATTTTATTTAAGTGTATTTAGGAAAGAAGGGTTGATTATGTCAGTTCGGTTATCTATGCCGTTCCTATGGACTTAATAAATCGTAATTTTAATCTTTTGAGACCTCATTTGATATAGCTCGCAAAAACTATCCTATTAATATAGAAAAATGTTTAGTTATTTCATATAGTATCTATGTGTACACGCATAAAGCATGTAAAAAAGTTTTAACCCGGGGTAAATCCTGTATTTATTCGATATTTATTTATTATCTCATATTTATTTATTAATTCCATGTTTGTTATTCTCGGGTAAATCCCATGGAAATTCCAGAACTAACAGTAGCCTATGTGTTTTTCCATAACTCCGGTCACTGAAGGTCTCAAAGAAATGAGTTCAGGTGTTCTAGACATTAGCTCGGGAAATAGAAGATAGACAGATAGCGTCGAATATATTTTTTTGTACCTTTATATGATATAAGTAGCCCTTATCATTTGCAAAAGCTCAGTTATTTTATAATCACAAACAGACACTTCCATTTTATTTATAAGAAACGGTCAATGCAACGAAAAACTTGCAATAATTAATTAGCAAGCAAATCAAATTTTATATAGAGAATTTTTTTAAAAAATTGAGAAAGACGTTGTGAAAATATTTTTATAAAATTTTGGTGGCGTTAGGCCGGCTCCTTCTAGGTAATATTAAATGTGCAAAATTCGTTGGCCATTCCGAGTGTAGCTATACCCGTTAGCGGGAATAAATATACAGTAATATAGCGTACTGCGGTAATAGCGATACGGCTGGTATTTATGTTTTGCTCAATTCGCTCTGTTTATACTAATTTTGAGGACGTAAAAGGGATTTGTATGTGACAATGAGATATTTAATATTTTTATTTCTTTATTTTTAAGTTCTGACGCAAAAGGTCTTCCCTTTTTATATCATTGACCTGTTTGTTCAATCAATCGATGATCGGATTTGAGTGCGATTTTTCGTAATTGAAAGCCTTGTCTTCGCG
Organism: Heliconius burneyi; assembly: GCA_018247715.1. Lineage (NCBI taxonomy): Eukaryota > Metazoa > Arthropoda > Insecta > Lepidoptera > Nymphalidae > Heliconius > Heliconius burneyi. Next base: position 2,299 of record DWGR01004515.1, read on the forward strand.
GTGGTTCTTACCTGTGCTCATAAAGCAAGCTCAATTTGGCCCACTTCGCAGCATGGTTTTCTTTGAAATTTGGATTATGACTTCAGTTCTAATGACAATAAAATAACATAAAATCATGATTGTTATCAATACAAAATGACTGCTGCAATGAAATGGCAAAATATATTTTTTTTACATCTCTCCTCAGATAAGTTACCAATGAAACAGCAATTCGTTAAATACATGGTGTATTGTGTACAAACAAACATATAGAAAGCTTGTTCTTAATAAGATTTTTTTATTATTATTTTATTTTATTTTTTGTCACAAAATTGCTTTAGCAGTGCAGGCGCTCATTATTATAGTTATTTCGTTATGTAAGGCTAACAAAAGAAATATTCCATTCCATAGCCTATATAATATGTCTATCTCTTAAGGTAAGTGCATTATCAGAGTAAACATTTTTGTGTTTAATAATAAAGAAGGGAAATTATTTTCAACAGTACAGTGTTATTTCGTATACGATTAAATATGCTAGATACATTGTTCGCTTTATACAGATTAAAATTGACTTTTTACAGCATTTCACAGAAATGGATATTTTGGAAGATATCAAGGTTTTCAAATGTGGGAGTAGAACGGTCATGCGATGCGTAAAAGTTAAAAGTTACGCAAAAATCATATTGTTACGAACCTAAGTCACATCTAAGTGTAGGTATCCAGCTAAGTTACATATATGTCTTTGATTACATTGAATTATTTGCATATAAATATGAAATTTGTACTTTTATAATTATCATACTACACTGTTACCATATAAATAATAATATTTAGTTTTAAAAAAATAACTGACTTATTCATCTCAGCAGCGCCATTTTATAATAATATAAATTAAAGAAAGATTAGTATTATTAATAATTATATTAATTTACTTCTGTTTCATTAAGCACAAATTTTCGTAGCATACTACACTTAGTGAATTTTCTTAATGATTCCATCTGTGCTTATTAATTATTAGCACGCCGCCGCCGCCTTGTACATTTATAATAGAAATAAGGCTTAGGGCTCGATCGTTCAGCCATAATAAATTATAGGAAGCGTTCTTTTGAAATTAGCTTACAGAGATTTTTTCTAAATTCTACGTAGCTTCACGCTGTATCCTATACATAGCATGGTAGTTACCAGGGATGAAATAAAAATATTTAGTATTTAATTTACTTGAGAGGGTATCGAAACCACAACCTGTCGCGTATCCCGTCGCACGCTTGTGCATCTGCACTACGACTGGCTTCAAGGTTTATCTTACGTTAAATAATAATAGTAATAATTTAAATAGAATTTAAACTTCGATTCTATAACCATTATGTTATAGAATCATAGTTAACTGCATCAACAATAAAAATAAAACAAGTATAATAGGATATTCTTTATAAAATTGGCACTATAAAAATGCATAAAATTATTATGAATTATTATGAAGTTAAAGTAGTTTATCAGTTTATATTAATTTATCATGCTCTACCGTAAAGACAGCTAGGGTGAAATTTACGAGGGTCTAGCAGACATACTCGTAAAGTGTTTAATTTTGTGTTAGGATTTAGTTTGGTTGACATTGTGAAGAGGGCGCCAAAATTAGCAATTGCGGTTACCTGAAAGGGACACAGATGACGTTAGTTGTTTCTTTCCTATGTAATAGAAATCGTTTTACTTATATTTTTTTTCAGCTTCCAACTTTTTTCGATACTAACGAATCGCTCACGGCTTCGCCTGCTTGAACTAACCAATTATTTATATACTAATCTGCATTACTTTCTTGTTCTTTTAGCATTATTATATTAAAGACAATATCTATGTATTATTTTACAGTTATTTAGCCAAAGAAAATATTTATATTGATATAAGTTGTTATTTTTGAACCGATTTTAATAAAACAACACTACAAATTAAAAGAAATTTGCCAAAATATAATAATAAAAAGTGGATTTCAATTGGTCAAGCCGTTTCTGAGATTAGCATCCATAAACGCATGGACTAACAGAGAAACCAATAATTATGTCTTTCACTACATTCTCTCTGAAAATTTGGTGATACAACAGTAGACAGCAGGGTAGGAGTAGGGTAGAGAAAATGTAGTATTAAGATATATAGTTTTCACGTTTCGCCTGAATTCGAGAAAATTCACATAACGAAATTCCACGGCGCGCTTCGTTGTACCAAAGCGGTGAGCGACGATCGAGCCCAAATTCATAGCGCCTCACAATAGCCTGTTATATATATTATTCATAATATTTTTAGAGTTCCGTACCCGAACGGGAAACACGCCAACACGGGACCCTATTACTAATTTTTTTCTTTTCATCCGTCCGCGTATCACCAAACTGTATCTCATTAGCCGTAATAGTTAGATTATTGATATTTTCGCAGATTATGTATCTCTGTTGCTGCTATAACAAAAAATGTTAAGAAGCAAAATAAAATTAATATCTAAGGGGGCGTTTACAACGACCGTGATGTTATGCTCATTTTTGTAGATGATTCGAACGATCCTATTCGTCGTGAGGTACAGAACCCTTCGTGCATGACTCTGATTCGCACTTGACCTTTATTATTATTGTTAATATATCAACCTCATTTAAAATAATACACAAATGTTGCTATTTGAAATTGTTTAGAATGTTAGTTCAGCTTAAAGTGTACTAAAAGAAAAAAAATATAAAAGCTACTTTCCTACAATCCGCTTTCAAGACATTTATATTAAACTTATTTTTATTTGCCTAGTTTCCGTTTTAAGATGTTATAGAACTTTATATATAAGCTTTTCTAACAACCCCACGTTTCTATTTAAGAAAATTAAAAATTGTATGCTCTCTTATGTTAAATCTGATAAATTGAGTGTTCGCTCGATCGTTCGTTCGAAAGCTATGAAAATATAAAGAGCAATTTTGAATTTTAATTATCAGCGTTATACAATTTTAAAAGTTTGTTAATTTTTTATGTTGTTTTATAATTAAGTTTTATAAATTCGTTTTTTTTGTATTTTTTTAATACAGTTACTGACAAATTAGATAGATACTACTACTGTTGGCATAACTTCTTAACTTTCTTTCTTTTTCCATCACTTTCCATTTGAACTCGAGTTATATTATGTATCAAATTATGGAATTCCATGTATGTCTCAACTGAGTGGGGATTTGAAAATAATTCATCCGAAAAGGATAGATCCCACAATCATCGGTTTACAGCCAAATACTGTTACACTGCACCACGACGGCCATAAACACAGTATACGACTTTAATATAGTACCTAGAAAATGAAATGAGGTGAGGTTTTAACGTTTGACGTTGATTAATTAGAGGAGGTTAATTGGTTCATGTCGTCAATGTGCGCTGTTCCATATTGTGGTAAATATATAATAAGGAGAAATTTCAATTTTTCTTTTTTTTCTTTATTTAATTTTATATATAATAAGTTGTAGTAAATAAACTTTATGTTATTATTATAACTTTATGTTCCGCTGTATTTGAATCTCTTACTGTGCTACTTATTAATACTGGACTGATGTAGATAGAGTATTTTTTTTTCTCAAATATTATCGTTATTTTAAACGTCTTTCAAGCTATTGACATAATTGATTATGGTAATATATTCAACTCTGATTTTATTTTCCCACAGTTTCCTCGTGGCTATATCCAGCCACTGACAAAGTGAGCATTTGTTGTTGTAGACGCACGGGAACGCCTGCTTACGTCTACTCCATTTCCAGAACGTAAATATTTATGCTTTTAACAATTTTGTTTGTTTTATTCGCTTTAAATTATATTAGCTTCTCGAAAAGCGATTAGTATTACAAAATCCTAATAACAATATAGAGGTTTTTAGAAAGATATTTCATTACTTTGCTTTAGTATGAGAGAATTGTAACCATTGTTATTCAGTTTGTTATATTTTTTTTATAGCTTGACTGAATCCCGCACATACAAGGATAGGCAGAGGGAACTCGGGTGTTAAGACAGTGCGTTTTCCATTACGATACTATCATTCCCCATTTTCTTCCGAATTCTTGACGCATTGCGTGTTGAATGGCGGTACCCAACGCCGCGCTGTGCCTCGTTACTAGAGCGAGGAACTGAAAATAATAATATTTTGTTCCCGCGAATGGGTCCCACATCGCACCCACAAGCGTTATATTTATAGTTACACGCTTGTATATTATGAAGGCCTGAGTGCTTTCCTTGTTGTATTTATTATTTTTAATTGGTGACTCACTTCATGTCCTTCGTCGATGTTTATATGGACTCATGGTAAATGCTCTAGGGGTAAATAAAGTTGTCACTTGTTAAAAACGTTGTGTATAAAATACGAGTGTTAAAGTTGAGTTTTTAAAAATAATATTTACTTTCGTAAAAAATATTATAAGAATTTACAAACTTGAAACTTAAAACAAATAACATACACACATCTACTTTAGAATTAGAATAATATGTTTTGAATATACCTTGCATAACAAAATAAAAAGTAAAAATTGTGCAAAGGTTACAATTTTAAATGAGTATTAAGAGACTTGAGATATGATAAGAAGCTTTGTAATTTAAATCCTTAAGAACTCGGGCTCCCATTGAATATCAAAAACATAAATGTGTACCTATACATTGAAATTCAAATAAATATTTAATCTAATGTAAATAAATTTATTCCATAGTTTTAATATTACTGGTAACTTAACGTAGCGAGTGGCGTAGCGGGACAACGTCTATAAACGTAACGGTTGAGGGTTCAATATCCACTCGTCAAAATTAGTTATATTTATTTTTTCTCTCTGATAACAATAAAAAGCGTTGGGTTCCTCCGCTTGACACAAAATGTTTCCAATATTGGGCGAAAAGTAGGGAGCGGAGTGACTGGCCATCTTTGCCTTGCTATTCGCAAATTAGCATGAAGCTGCTTTTTAAAGAAATACCATTGTTTTGTTCACCATCACATCACCATCATTGTATAATACCTTTTCTTATATGCTATCTTTTAACAAGTAAATAATAAAATATGTTATCTTTTATAAGGTAGATAATATAAAAATATGGAGTTATTTTGAATAAATAAAAAACCTTTAACTTCAAAAATATTGAAAAATATCCATGCAGTTTTCTTATTAAAACACAAAACATTCTCTTGTACATGTAAAGACAATGGCTCTTAGCATTTTACGAAAAATATTTCTTCATTTGTTATTTTATAAAGCAGCTTTTTATATAGCGCAGTGTACGAAACAACTTCCAGGGTAAAATATGAAATATCTTACCTTACTTCAGTATTAATTTATATGGTTTTAAACTTATTCAAAATGGAGTATTACATTAATTTAATATTATAGCTAATTTAATTATTTTTTTTGATTTTAGATCGAACCAAGTCGCCTTACAAATTAAATAGTATTATTTACTATAACACTTTGCTAAAATCTTAATATTATTATGAGGTGCTATTGTTTGTTTATTCACGATTTTAAAATTTTCATCTTTTCCACCTTCACAGTGTATCCCGCATATCGTAGAGTAAGCAGAGGGATCTCTAGTGTTGAAAATTTTTGGAGGCTTCGCTTGTTAAGTGACAGTTCTTAACGCCACGCTTTTACAATGGTATTAGAGCGAAAAAATAAAATTATTATTAAGTAATAATTCATAACAACTAGAGTAAACAACAGATGTTGTACACTCAGTTTGAGCAAATTACTTGTGAGTTATGATAAATTAACATGTGCCAGTTATTATTAAAATTTTAAATTATAAACATAATAAAGTATTACAAAAGTTTTGTTTTCAAAAAGTTTTGTTGTCAAGATTCTAAAATGTATTTTATGAAGTGTTTTATAAAGAGTTATCGAATTTATTCAAAAATGAAAATTGAGATACATTACTGTAGATATTTGTTATCAATTATAGAATTGAGGCCGATGGCGTAAGGGCACAGGCATGTGTTGGTAGCTCGATGGTTGTTGGTTCGATTCCCATTTGGAGATTAGTTTCGTTTCCTCGTTTTAGTTTCACAAAATGTGGTATTGAGGTCCTGCACTCAACGTAAAGTATGATAAGAATACGAGTAGACTAAGGCAGAAATGTCAATATAAATGGCAGACAATTATGTACTATTTACACTTGTACGGATTTTTGTGTCAACGTTGCGTTAAATAAACACTAAGCATGCGGAAATTCAGTCCGAGCTGTTCACACAAAAACATGTACATGTATCTACTGCGCTTATTGTTGTTCGAAAACTTTTCAACTACACTAGACACTGACACCTGGACAGAACGTGCTCGCACAGCGGCTGATGCGACATTAATTATCAGAAACAAAACTATAATCAGCTTCACACTGTACCCCACATACAGGTTAGGCAAAGGGAACTTAATGTTAAGAAAATCCGTTCCCCACTTTCCGCCGAATTCTGGAGTAATTGCGTGTCGAGTGGCAGAACTCAACGCCGTTCTTTGCGTCGATACCAGAGCGAAGAGATGAAAATATAAATGTAAATAAATATTTTGTTTCTTCGATGCGAAGGTTGTAGGTTCGATAACCTACAACCTTCGCATTACAGTCACACCCTTGTGCCGCTGCACCACTACGACCTCAATTATCTTGTAACAATAAATTTTGCAATTTTGACACTAGTGTTCATACAGAGATACTCGATATATACACTGAGAGTATGACCAGACCATGACGTAGTCAATTACGTCTCGAGCGGAAAGTGGAGAAGACACTTCGCCTTAAAACTAGATTTTACGGCATAAAGCTGATAAAAAAGTCATGGAACATATTATTAAAAATTGAAAATATTCTTTATTTAAATCTAATTTACAAGCTCTTTTAAAACGTTGATTGAATAAAAAGCTACCACCGGCTCGGAATTCAGTTCTGTAAAAAATTGTAAGCAATAGATAATCTTGATTTTGGTTATTTTATTATTTGGATTTTAATGAAATTACAAATATATTTGTTGGTTTGATATTAAAGATAAGAAAAATGGCATATAATTTTCTCTTGTATAAATTTTAGGTAGAAAGATTGTATGAACATTTATGTAATTTTTTTCTTTCCTCTGCACTGAACGGAAAAAGTAAATTTTGGATTCAATTAAAATATTCTTCTAATAATTTTAAATTAAAAATCTACATCGAGAGTAGATCAACAAAAAACACTGATTGGAACAAACGAACGGAATAAACTTTATTATCTCCACGTCCGGGGAAGAGTAGAAATATTTTGTTGGCCCCGAGATGATTGAAGGCAAATAGACTGGTTCGCTCTCAGTTTAGTCGCGTCAAGGAGCGTTTCACTCGGTCAAGAAATAAAATCACTCATTAACATAACGTTATCACATTTTACTATTATTTAATTATTGAGTGGTGCCTCGAGCGTGCGTCTGTCTGTAAGCTTGACAGGTCGTGGGTCCGATTCCCTCTAGTCCTCTAGTGGGATATATAATATTGTTACAAACTACGATGCTCCTAGTGAAGCAATATGGTCAATAATCTTTATTGTTAAAGCTAACCTTTTCAAGTATTTCTACATTTGGGCGGTTGATAGTTTATTTTACAGGTCCTGGGGTTTTACATTAGGTTATTCTAGTATAGATAAACAAACATTTAACTCCTTTGGCACAAACTTTATATAGAGGATTCCAACATTTGGAATAATACTCCAAGACTGACCAAACCATAACATTGAATAATGTGATGAGGGTTCCAGCCCGTTTAAAATCCTTTGATACAAGCAACACAAAGCCTTAAAATTTGATTCATAATGCTAATGCTCGAAGCAAATAATGAATTATCATCCAAATAAACAACAAGGTCACATGTTTCACTTAATTTAGCTGCTAGTAGCTAAATTATCTTCAAGACGATGAGATTCTTTTTCCAAGTAAATGCGATTATATTACCCTTTTTTATATTCATATACACACCAACCAATATATACCAACCAAATAAAATACCAACCACCACACACTGGCCTCAACAGAGGCCAGTTGTGATGCAGCAACACAAGAGTGTGACTATATACAAGACAAAATGATTTTAAAAATGACTTATAATATTATAAGACTTGTTATATTGATAAAAGTTATTAAAAAAAAGTTAGGTAGCTCATTGACAACATCAGATGAAAAGCCCCTAATCAAGGTTAAATCACCATGGCATGGACTTAACCACTCAGCGTTAGGTATATTGAAGTGACTGTGTATAATAAAGTAATCATCAGAGTTTTTTTATGGGAAAACACATGGCAAACGAGCGTACGGGTCACCTGATGGTAAGTGATCACCGCCGCCCATGACACCGCGTAACACCAGAGGAGCTACTGGTGCGTTGCCAGCTTTTGAGGTGGTTGGGCGCCGGAGCCCCGCATTACCTAATGCGAAACGCAGTGGCATAAAGCCATTACTTCACGCCGGTTTTAAGTTCCGGGGGTGGTAATGATCCGGTCGAGTCTGCCCGTACGTGTAGCCTGCGTGCTGGCTACGTGACTCTCCCACTCGTACTAAAGACAAATAGTACTAAAGACCTCAAAACTTGACATCTTTATGGCCAGGACATTGGCCAAAACAAATAATTTCATTTTATCAGCAGAATCTAACGCAAAACAGAAGTGATATCTTCATGAATGATAAATCAATTGTCATGGTGCCAATGGATTCATATTTCGTATGTAGTTAGAAAGGCAAAGATAATTATGTTAAGATACTTGGTTTACACTTTCCATCCATTTTAGAGAATTGAAATATTGGGTACCGGAACTCGATGACAGGCTTTGTTTTAAG
>DWGR01004516.1:0-11094 GCA_018247715.1 Heliconius burneyi
TACCTGTCATCCCAGGGACTAAAGTAACATTGTATTTTCCATTGAAAATAACGAGAGGCACGCTGTCATCCACCGAAGAGACGGTTATGGTCGTCTCCGCTCTACTAATGTCTAGTGTTAGATTTGATCCTAAGTACTTTATACCTGAAACAAAATTATTTTGCTTTATTGTATCCAATTTTATTAAATAAGTTAAAGCAGTAGGTATTTCTTGCCATTAGTTTTCCTATTTTTAAATTAATAAATAAAAAAAATACAGTCGAATTGAAAACTTCCTTTTCTTACAGAAGTCGGTGAAAAATGTGCATTAGGTTAGGTTTTGAAACAAAAAGAAAATGGCTAAATCGATTTGAATAGAATATTAAAACTACAAGAAGGACTTCTGCAAAAATTAAATTCTAAGGTAATAGATAATATTTGAAAACTTAAATAAACATATACCTTTAATTCGTAATCTAGTCGTATCAGGCGGTAGTACCGGACGCACAATTTCAAGTCTATCTAAATGTATTCTAATTCCTGCGTATCCGAACATAATGGTTTGGAGGAACCCCCCCATCCCCGTTAGGAAGTTTACGGCCCCCACGTTTGGACGACGAAGTTCACTCCATATCTGCGAAAAAAACGTTATATTAAATTTTAATCTTAAAATAAAGAGTATGTAATACTTATTAAGAAAACGTATAAAAAAATTGAACGTGGCGCCTCTCTCGTGCCTCTTTGGGACATTAAAATTTCTATACGTTTTCATAATAAGTAAATATTTTTATTTCCTAAGTGCGAAATACTATAAAATGTAAAAAAATCGAGAATATAATGTTAAGTTTCGTTTTTCACTTTCCGCCGAAATTCAAAACATGTTGAGTGACGATACTCAACGCCAAATTTCGTTTTATTAGACAAGGGAAACTATAAATAAAATCTTTCTTCAAGTGAAAATCGAAGTTATACCCATCAGTGGTCGTCAGATAATTTCCAACTTAATGACAATGGTGTCTTTGTATGCAGATGTATGTATTCAAAAATTAATTTGCAAATATATTTATGTAAATATCCCATTGTAACAGCGTACGAATTTGTAATATATTAAGTAAAAAAAATCTACAATTCTAAATAAATGTATAAGTAATGTATATACAAATAAACCTACTTACTTTAAAAGGTTCCCTAACATATCCTTCATAGCTCTTATTGAACAGTTCTCCAGCCTTCACGTCGTCCTCTAATTGCAGGTGCCCTATAGCGTGCATGCTCCACGTCATGGCGGGTCCTGAACTGCGAGTCACTGATTCATAGTAGGATAGATCGTTAGCTCGAGTAGATCTAAGAAAAAGGTAAAATAAATGTATTTTTTATGCTGCTTATATTTACTAAATTTAAGAGATTGCGTGTTGAATGGTGGGACTAAACGCCGCCTTTTGTTTTGTCACCAGAGCTATAAAATGAAAATAATATAAAAATAATTTCCCCGAATCACTATCGAACCCACTACTGTCGCGTTTACAGTCACATGCTGACGGCCTCGTAAAATATTTATATATGTACATATAAATAAAAATACACATCATTATTTTTATTTTACCGAGGTAAATTAAAAGTGAAGAACGGAGTTTAACACTCCGCTATGTTCTTACCGCGTTACCCGCTAATTGCGTTAAATGCTTAAAGATGAAATGCAATCATAATATGCGGTCTTATTAAATAAGAGGAATATTTGAGTTTCTCCCGAATTATTTCCATAAAATCTCTATTGTCTCTATTTATCGACTAATATTATTTTAACTTGTTTGAAATAAGTTAATTAAATAAATGGTAAATGGTATTTTGAATGTAGCTATGAATACTTTTGTATCAGAGATTATATTATTATTATTACCATTTATGTAACCAAACTAGTTTTATTAAGATGAAATGCATGAAATTGTTGCACTCTAACAATATGAACACTTCGATTTAGGCCACTCTTATGAAATGTGGTTTGATGACTTCATCGTCTAAATAAGGTCAATTAGAAATTGAGTTCGGTTTGATTTTAAATTCATTTTGTAAGTATTTTCTTTTAAAAAAAAATGAAAGAGAAATTATATTGAAAGATAAAGAATTAGCTATTTGTTGCCTTTTTAACCGACTTCTGTAAGAAAAGGAGGTTATCAATTCGACTGTTTTTTTTTATGTTTGTTACCTCAGAACTTTTGACTGGGTGGACCGATTTGGATGATTTTTTTTTATTTGAAAGGTAGTGCTTCCCATGTGGTCCCATTTTTTTTTCTTTTCTGACAATGGTATCTATGAGAAAATCACATAAGTCTTATATTTGCATTCGGTATGTATGCGACATATGGGCGAATAACTCAATGTGGCGTCAACCGATTTCGATAAATTTTTTTTATTTGAAAGGGTACACTTCAACGATAGTCTGGTGAAAGTTTGGTAAGGTTCCGATTGTGGGATCCGGTCAAAATTGATAAAGTTTGTTTTTTTTTATGGTAAAATTTTTATTATACTGTAATATTGTTTAACTTCAACCGATTTCAATGATTCTTTTTTTATTTGAAAGGATACACTTCAAGGATAGTTTGGTAAAAGTTTGGTGAGGTTCTAAATATGGGATCCGGTCGAAATTGATCAAGTTATAAGAATATTTTTATTACTTCTCAATATACCACAATGTTGTAGTTTGCATGTTGTGTTTGCACCTAATTAAGTGAAATTTTTACGATAGGACAACCACTACCACTACCACCACCGCCACTTTTTTAAGAAGCATCCTTTGGTGGTCTACTCATCACTTAAAATCGTAAAATAAATTAATTTTTAACAAAAACAAAAACCAACGAACTAAAAATAACAAAATAATTTTACAAAAATTTTATAACTTTGAAGTCGGTGTCAAGCTAAGGCTACAACGACCTTACTACATAGCCTTACCTAGACCTTACTACATATTACTAAGCTACAACTACAACTACCTTCCTACAATATCAAATTACTAAGTCTGTGTGTCTTACTTGGCACCGACTTCAAAATTATAAAATTTTTGTAAAATTATTTTGTTACCTTTTAGTTCGTTGTTAGAAGTCGGTTTTTGTTTTTGTTAAAAATTAATTTATCTTGTGTCTTTTAACATATACGTATAGGTACTGCTTCTTCCTCCCCTTCATTTAATTGGTATTCATAAAATTTTATTAGAGCTAAAGTGATATGGGACTAACAGGACTTTAAAATAAGTGATAACACAGTGATCCTTAATTAACAAATACTGTCGAATAAATTTTAATTCACAATATCAATGGTATTTTCTTCAATAAGATTTTTTTTACGTTTTATAAAATGTATTTGGCATGGAATTTCACCTTTTTTAAACCTACAGCTTCGTTATAAAAATATTATATATCTCGCATTAATTGCTTTTACTTGATGTAATGTTTTCACACACGCCCAGGTCTGGACGCCCGACCATAGACGAAAATAAGAAATCCGGCCAAACTCGAGTCAAACGAGCGCTCGAAACCTTACAGAAAAACGTCAGGTTATGTTTGTTGTATAGGAACACAGATGAATATTTATTTTATAACTTTTTAGTATTTATTATTGTAGCGGCAACAGAAATTCACGAGATAGACCCTGATGAAAAACGAACAGACAGACGGACGACAGACAGTGAAGTCGTAGTAATCTGAGTACCGAAATACCCTAAACGGGACTTTTTTAAGAGACCCATTTCACCCTTTGGGAACGAAAGCTTAAATATCTTAAAAATTAAATAAAGATAAAAACTTACACATTCATAGGATATAGCAAAGGAAATCCAAGTAGAACAGCATCTGCCTGCTTAATATAATCTCCACGATTATAATTTTGGAATTGTGGGTGATAGTTCAAAGTCTCCTCGTAAGGGAGAGAGAGGCTCCAAGCGATGTCCGCCCAGTGGTCCGGATTGTGTGCCATGTAGTAGGATTTACATAGGCATGATACGTATCTAAAAAGAATTAGAAAAATAAATACAATATACATATTTCAATTTTATGGGCAGTTATTATATAGAGCCATCATCGAAACGCAGTAAAAATATGTAAAGTGATTTTCTTAAAATAAATATTGCTATTATTATATTACGCGAAAGATTTATTAATGATAAATTATTATTTCATAGACGGCGCCCCTGATAGTTTTAATATAGCAATTATTAATATATACAACTTAGCTGACATTGTTAGTATGTACTGTTACAATATTTGCTTTTCCATATATGTATACGAGTATATCAAATAACATACATGTCTCTTAATTTAATGAAAAAGATAAAAGAAAACACATACTTACTGTGCCAAATATAAAGAGTATCCAGCAATAACGTTCGTAAATATTGAATTAGTTATGTTGCTGTGGTCTTCATCAGGACCCATTACATCTAAATTAAATATAAAAAATATTTGTATTAATTATATAATGTTTTTTTAAACATCAATAGTTATGATATATTATAGATATAATAAATTACTAGATATATCGTAGAAGCCCGTAGTGTAATTGATAACAGCACGAGACGCCCAGAAATCTGCTATATTCGTCACTATAGAACATCCGCCATGCTGGAAGAAAAATATGGACAGTGTTATTAGATCATAAAAGTCATTCAATTTAATTAGGCCGTTGTGGCGCAGCGGTGTGATAGTAACACGACGGTTGTAGGTGCGATCCCGACTCGAGGAAGTTAAATATATATTTACGTTTATATTTTCATTTCTTCGCTCTGGTGTAGAGGCAAAGCGTTGAGTTCTGCCACTCAACACGCAATGCTTCCAGAATTCGGTAGAAAGTGGGGAACGGAGTGCCTTAACACTGCTCCCTCTGTCTACCCTGCTGTGTGCAGGATACAGCGTGAAGCTGATTTGATTTTTTTTTATAAGTAATTCAAATGAGAAAATAAATAATTATATAGTACAAGCGGGCCAAACTGCTAGAGGGTCGCTAGTTATATATAAAAATCGTATTTACAAGACTCACTTTCAACCAATTCTCATCTCTCGTGAAAGCCAAGTACTGCCGCGCCGCAAACGCTATACAACCAGTGATATGTTGTTCAAACTCCGCTACTTCAGGGCAGCATGGTTGCGTTACTTCAGATCCGGTGTATGCACTCTCCCACGGATATCTATTGTAAAAAATAGGATATTTATTATTAGCAGGGAACGTTCAAACTCTCCTTTGGTAGAAAGGAGTTATTTTAAAAATAATTATGTATAAGTAAACATAATTTCTTTACTATTACAAAACGCATACGCATGGATTACCATGCATTTTATGCATACCATGCACAAAATGCATGGTAATCCATGTGTTTAGTACATTTTGTGGTGTGATAAACAGACTATGATGCTAAAATTCAGTCAATACAGTAACACACATGTTGCTGATCTTTATTTAGAACAATTGAGTAACGCGTAAAACAATATAATATTATATTTTATTGTTCAGGGAAGATAGCAATAACTTTTCTTCCCCTAAAGAGGACCGAATCCCCAACCATTTAAAGCATAGGGATTACCTCACTGCGCCACCATGGTGTTTTAAAGTTTTTACATACCTATATCCTTTATTTCCGGTCATCTTCGCGAGCTCAGAGGCGACGTAGGCGTTGTCGAGACGATACTGTAAAAGCTTGTTCGCGTATTTCGGATAAAGCAGCAGAATTGAGGGAAACATCCACATTTCCGTGTCCCAGAAATTGTGACCTGGAAATAAAGTGCGAATATTTATATTAATATTGTAATATCTATACCACAGGACTAAGCAATATTGTTTGGTTTTGTAATATAATATAAGCACAATATAGCGCGGCTTTGAGTTCCGCCACTCAACACGCAATGGCTCCAAAATTCGGCGGAAAATGAAAAACAGAAATATCTTAATGGTAACGGAGTCTTAACATTAAGTTCCCAGGTTCTCTCTGCTATCCTTGCCAAGTGTAGGTATCCTTGCAAAGGTGATACAGCCTGAAGCCGTAAAAAAATTGTGGCACTAATTGCAGTTCATAAATTTAAATCCCATTATTTCCCACAAGGGTCGCCAAACTAAAATGTACCTTATTAATAATGAGCATAAACACGGAATAAATAGGAAAGCGAGAGAATTCTTTTAATACAATACAATAAGGCGGAAATAAAATAATATTTTTAAGGTTCCGTATCTCAATAGGAAAAAAAGAAAACTCTGATAGGAAAATGGAAATGTATAACAATACATGTTACAGTTACATTATACGTTACATTATACAGTTTTTTCTATGTTTAGAAGAAAATAAATAAATTCATACTTGTCATATTTCATAGAAAATGAGTAGAGTAAAGCAACCTTAAGTTTGTTAACTCTTATGAGTTACGTTTCCGTTGACCTAGAGACCAACAATTGTGAAATTGGTACTCGGTTCGTCGAGTCAAGTCATTCTTGGCAGGTGTTTTTTAATAAAAACAAATGAAATTACTTATACGAGTATATATCAAATTACCTTCGTAATCATCAAAAGTGCCGCCTCTAGCCAATCCAGTCGGACTAAGACCAAAGAATCTATCTAACGGGAAGTTGGAGTCTTCCGCCGGTAGCGAACTCAAGAAGTAATACCATATGCCATTAACTATTTTAGACTGGAAAGTAAAAAATATATATATTTTAATTTTAATATAACAGAAATAAAATATTTAATATTTTCTTTTGCTCGCTCTGCTAACGATGCAATGCCTCGAGAATTGGGCGAAGTTGGGAACGGAAGTGTTTTAACGCTAGATTTCCAGGTTCCCTCTGCCTACCCTGGTATTTGCGGGATACAGTGTGAAGCTAAAAAAAATAAGTAATTACCAATTGTAAGTTTCCTTCTATTTCAATGTTGGCTTGTTGGTAAAGCTTGAGCCATTGCTCTACGTGTTTCTCAAATAACTCTTCGCCGTCCTCCTGTAATACTGTCCACAAATTAAATATAGGGCGATAGCTTAAAGTTGCTTTGATAAAAAATATAACAAAAATGTAGGGAGTTGTAAACCTGTGAGGGGCTTAATATTTATTATTTTTCTTCTCCAAAAAAATCTAATCTTGCTGATAAATCATATTATATTCCCTACTATTTTTTTTTTGTTTAATAATTTGATAGGCATATAACATTATAAATATTTATACATATAAATAATAATGAAATTCTTATCACTTAGCTACATATTACTTAAACTATATTTGAGATTTAACTTAAAAACTACATTTAAATATAGGATTACTTTATTTATAACAAAATTTTCTTTATTATCATATTTTTTTACAATTGATACTAATCCATATCAAACCAATTCCTTAATAAATAACTTACTTTTTATAAACTCCTGTCTTGCAACCGTCTCGTTTTTATCAACAGTCATAGCAAAAGTAAAAACTCTACTTAGATGTGGTACAACCAAATGATCTGGTACAGACGTCCAATATGCACAAACATCTATGGGTATAGGTTGGTATACAGAGTCCTCAGTCTCTTTGGTCCGACCGCATGCTTTCCATATGATAGCATCGTTTATGACCTCAGGTGTTGGACTATCAAAGGCTATGTCTTTGCTTTCTGGACCAGCCATTTGCTTAATGGCCACCCATATTTCGTGATGCACGAAATTTGGATCTGAAATTGTAATTTTTCTCTAGGAAATAATATGGCAGATGCTGTTTGATGAGACTTCGTCTATTTACGTATACGCCTAATATATTTAAAATAGCAATCAATACTCATCAGCGTATATGCCTGATCAAATAAAATAGCAAGACGTATTATGAATCATTTGTATATAAAAATAATAAAAGATCGATAAAAGTAATATTATAAATTTGCAATAATAATACAAAACATTCATAAAGGAAATATTATGAATAGCGGCGTTAAGTTCCGTCACTCATTACACAATGCCACCAGAGTTCGAGGGTTAGTGGGGAATGGAAGTGTCTTAATGAGAGCGGAAGGAATTAACACTAAGATTCCCAAGTTCCTTCTGCCTACCATACACGTAGATGTCCGGGATACAGCGTGAAGACAAAAAAATATAACAGTTACCTGCATGTGGCTTCGGCGTTACTTTAATTTGATTAATAATGCTTCTAGTATAAAACCTATGAGCGTAGATTCGTTGAGTTACCACCGAACGTTCTCGATTGACAGTTACTTGGAAGACCCCATGTCTTGTATCTAAACTATAAGTCGGGCTGAAGGGGTGGTTGGACGAATTTAGACGTATGTTGGCCCAAGCTGGTATTCTAGCGCGATGGCTTTCGCCTTTTCTTCCATTGTAAAGTCCATTCATGTATACTGTGTCACTGAATATATTAGTGGCGATATGACCATTGCCTATGGATGGCATGAAACGATCGTCACCTGGTAGCCTGAAATTTAATTATTTGTTTATTTATTCTTGTGCATTAGTGCCTTATATACTTTACACAAAAACTGTCTGTAATTTCAATCCCGCAGCAAGGGTGGAAGAATTATTAACCTAGTGTTAAAATACTCCGTCCTCCACTTTCCGCCGAATTCTGGAGGCACTGCGCGTTGAGTGGCGGAACCCAACGCCGCCCTTTGCCCCGACACCAGAGCGAAGAAATCGAAATCGAAGGGATCGAATCTAAAACCAGTAGAACCTGTGTTTACAGGCACACTTTGTGCCCCTGCGCCACGACTGACCACAATTTGTAATGTGATTTTTTTATATACTTTTGATAATATTTAACCCTGTATACATGTATATTCGTATATTCACAGGTACTATATAGGATAACAACCCATTGGCACAAATACCGAAATAGCTTACTTAAAAGTAATTAACTTACATTTATATGATAAATAATGTCATATATTTATTATAGCATTGTGAATTCATATCACTATAATTAAGATATTATGCTTATTGTATTTTTTTCTTATATATGGAAGTACATAAAAGATAGCAGAATACAAGATGATGTAACAGTACTCTAGTTAAGTCTATAAGATAAATACGACAAGAGAAATATTCATATTTATAACATAAATGGTTCCACGGCTTATTTAGCCTTTGGGGTTCCGTAACCCATGGTGAAAAGTGTCTACAATGACTTGAATTTCATTGATGCTGTAAATTAAAACTGCTGTGCTATTGCATTCCAATCAAAATATAAGAATTTTAATTTAAGTCTCTTGTCGGACTATCTGAATTATATTTATTTTTCCGTCCTGGTAGCAAAGTGCAGTGAAGAGTTCTAGTGCATAACACGATATACATATCTCGAATTCAGATGGAATGCAGAACGGAGTGCCTTAACACTAGACCTCTCTTTCTACCAATACTATATTAGACTTCGTGTACTTGACAGAAGATGGTATACAATTTTTTTAAAAATATATAAATACATAAATACTAAGTTGCTGGGGGTCACTGTCACAGAAAAATCTAATAAGACTATGTTTTTTCATTGTTTTTTTTGCAATAGTTTTTTTTTAATTTTTACAAGCGTATTTTTAGGTGTCAACGTGGATTAGAATAAATTAGATGGACTTCAATTACAATTGACAAAGATTCGAGAAACCACATAGATAAATAAAAAGAATAAATAATTTTCATGAAGATTTATATATTTCCTAATGTAATATTCATGTATGAAACAAAAATTATATGGCTAGAATATGTATCTCAAGAACAGGTGAAGGTGTCAAGCTCAAATTAATACCGAATACTTAGATCTAGAATTCCTTTGAATGTTTGCTAATTTTTATTATAACTCGTTCTTCCTAGTTTCTGTTGACAATCATGAAGTAACCCATAATGAGCTGCTCGACTCGCACTTGACTATTTATAGTATTAATATTATCTAATTAATTAACCGATTTACACCAGCAGTCAAATATAAAAATGTATTTAAAAATATCTAGATATCTTTTTAATTATTGCAGAATTACTATTAGATGCTTGTAACGGGAGTATTTTTATTATAGAAAGCGGAGTAATTGCATTGTAAGCTGTAATAATAAATAATTGTTTCCATAAATTTTCACTTTTAACTTGACTATTAGTTTTATTACGGGAATTTCCTGTTTATGGTAACTTATATTTTATTATTTCAGAAAAGTAATTATTTGAATATCCTACTAATATTATAAATGCGAAAGTTTGTGAGAATGTATGTATGGATGTTTGTTGCTCTTTCACGCAAATACTACAGAACCGATTACGATGAAATTTGGTATGTAGGTAGCTGAAGACCCAGAATAACATATAGGCTAATTCTTATCCCGGAGTTCCCGGGGGATTGATTCCTAATTGAAAATAGATAAATTTATCACTTCATCACGCGGACGAAGTCGCGGGCGGCCTCTAGTTTATTATAAACATCGATTTAATTATGTTAACCTATAATTTTAATTTATAAATAGGTAAATTTTACAAGACACAAATTAATGTCAAACGTTAATTTGTAGCATAGTTGATATAACATTTTAATTGTTATTGTATCTACAAATATATTAGTTAATCTACTATTATGATTATTTATTTTATAATTAATATTTTGATTGATATTATATATAATTGATTTTAATATTAGGTACCTACATTTATATATATATATATACGAGTATATATATATAATAAAACAGTAAAAGTTTTTTGTCTATAGAAAGTATTTTTGATTGAAATGGATAGAGGGACACTTAAAAGAATAATAGAAAGCAAAAATATTTTCTTTGAATTTCTTGTCTGTCTGTCTGTGTCTATCTGTATGTATGGTCACGCAAATCTTCGAAAGTATTGAACCGACTTACTTCAAACTTTCACCAATTGCTTTGTTTTAACTCAACTTAACTCCTTGAGTTTGTTTCATCAAAATAGGTTCATTTAAAAAAAGTTATCGGTGTTTGAATGAACTCAAGGCTTGAGATTGCCTGCAAATACAAAGCAATCCATATCTATACTTATACTTATACTTATAACAAATCTGTATTTGTTTTTGATAAATTTGTATTTTTAACCGACTAAACCAAGGAGGAGGATCTCAATTAAATCTTTTCGATTCATATTCGGTTCATTTATTCGATTAATT
>DWGR01004517.1:0-11093 GCA_018247715.1 Heliconius burneyi
TTGATAGTATATCAAAATCAAAGGCGCTCTGGCCACTAATAACGAACTAACCAAATTCTTATAGGCGCACTTACAACTTATCTACGAGTATGTTCTAAGCATCTCTGTAGAGATTTTTTACAAAGGGTCTATCTAGCCCGATAAGCATGGGAAAACTGCAGTGGCTTCTAACGAATTATTTCTAATATGGTTATATTGTTTTTCATGTGAAACACTATTTTTTTGTCTTTAACTCTTACAGTAAGGGAAACATGGGAGTAACAAACCTTAAAGTTTATTTTCTCGACATCTATTAAAGATATCTAAATGAACTTTAAAGTATACGTGGTTATTAATAAGTTTATTGAATTTTTGAACAAATATATAATGTAAAACTATTAAGAATATTTGTTAGAGCGATTTTATATTGATTTTATTTGTAGTTAGTAATCTATACGTTAAAAAAATCGAAGTAGGGGAATATATCTGCAGAGACTTGACGGTCAACTTGTACTTACTACGTAAAATACAGCAATATAATAATTTAACGAATAAATTAATTTTTAACAAAAAGAAACACCGACTTCTAACAACGAACTAAAAAGTAACAAAGCAATTTTTTAAAGATTTTATAATTTTGAAGTCGGTGCCAAGTAAAACAAACTGCCTTAGTAATTTGATATTGTAGTAAGGTCGTCTGACACATCTGACATCAATTTTAAAAATGTTTTTCCTTGTAAGTGTTAAAGTATAAAAAAACAAACTTTTTCAATTTTGACCGGATTCCATAATTGAAACCTAACCGAACTTTTATTTAAATTATCCTTGAAGTGTATCCTTTCAAATAAAAAAAGAATCATCGAAATCGGTTGGCGTGACATTGAGTTATTCGCCCATTTGTCGCGCACATACCGAATGTCAATTTAAGGCTTATGTGATTTTCTCATAGATACCATTGTCAGAAATGGACCAAGAAATATGAGACCACACGGAAAGCACTACTTAAGAAAAAATCGGTTCACGCAGTTAAAAGTTGTGAGATAAGAAACATAAAAATAAGAAAAAAAAAATACAGGCGAATTGATAACCTCCTTTTTTTACAGAAGTCGGTTAATAAGGTATAATAATCGTATTGCATGGCTTGTTATATAACACAATTTAAATGGTTTCATGATGTATATATATATGCTCGTTAAAGTATAAATAGACTAGGAGGTGACTGACAATTTAACCGCCATCCATTTCCATTTAATTCATATTTAAAGGGAATTATTGTTCATAAAGTCCCTTTATTCTCATACAAAGTTTTAGCAAGGTTGGATTAGCTGTTGTCACAGGCAGGTCACTTAGACGAAGGTCCAATAACTTTAGTGTAATAAATTTAAAAAGTATTTAATCCGTATTTTAGACATCGATATTTTTTTTTATTTTTTTATTTGCTATTAAAGTATTCATGCTGTGGGCAGAAGAAGCCTAGGAACGTAGTTTTAAGGCACTCGTTTTTTATCAAGACACTGTCGTTCTCCACTTTCCTTGAGGCATGGCGTATGGAGTGACGGAACTCAACACCATATCATGAACAGAGCGAGGAAATTAATATTTCATCTCCTCAAGTGGGAATAGAACCCAAAACAGTCGCATTCTTAAGTCATTGCATCATTATTTAATTGTATGATATTATAATTTATACTGATTACTACCCAGATATATAAATAAATACGTTACAATATATATTAAGTAAGTAACTCAAATCTCTTTAACAAGTCGCTTAATATATATCTATTAGGAGCCTTATGCTTTGAGAATTCGAGGGTACAGTAGACTCGACCGGATCATTACCACCCCCGGCATTTAAAACCGGCGTGAAGTAGTGGCTTTATGCCACTGCGTTTCGCATTAGGTAATGCCGGGCTCCGGCGCCCAACAACCTCAAAAGCTGGCAACGCACCAGTAGCTCCTCTGGTGTTACGCGGTGTCGTGGGCGGCGGTGATCACCTACTATCAGGTGACCCGTACGCTCGTTTGCCATGCTTTTGACATAAAAAAAAGACTACACGGTAAGCGCGAATGCTGCTGATCACCCTTAAATTTTAAGTAAAATATATTTTTTTATCAGCCCGTATACAGCAGGGTAGGCAGATAGAACCTAGTGCGAAAACACTCCGTGCACCATTTTCATCTGAATTGTAGAGATTAACAACTGTGAACCCAACTGGTTGTGGGTTCGATCCCCATTTGAGGAAATGAAATATTTATTTCAAGTTACGTTTTTATGTATTTCTTCGCTCTGGTGTAGAGGCAAAGCGCGGCATTAAATTTGCCACTCAACGCGCTATGCCTCTACAACTTGGTGGGAAATAGGAAACGGAGTGTCTTAACACTATGTTCCCTCTATCTACCTTACTGCGTGCGTGATACAGTGTGTAGCTGAAAAAAAATATAAAGATTCTATTAAATTACATTAATGAAGGATAACCTTTAAAACAATAAAAAGGGACAAAAAGGACTGCGACGTTGAAAATAGGTCACTAATGTGAATAAGTAATCCAATATGAGAATGATAGAGACCCTGACACTGTTTTATGTAAATTCACTTGCTATTGTGGACAATAAGGTTTTCGCCACTTTCATTATGCTGATGGAGATTTGGAGACTCTTTATGATCTCTTTATATAACTAAGTAGACCCTAACTCGAGAGTAGAGATATTTAGATGTATATTTTTTATGAATAAGAATACTGAATATTTTCCTTTACGTACAAGTTATTATCTGACAATATAATAAAATTAGAAGATTCTTCCATAAAATTTAGTATGCCGTGTATTTTCAGATATTTATTTAGCCTTACGCTTTATCGAGTAAACAATGTAGATAATCGAGAGCGTGACATGACACTACGTTTCTTTTTTTCCTGTGAGATGTTCTGGTACCCCATAGTCGCCACAGATAAATGTTTATAATAAAGTAAAATTACTTTGTGACCTTTTCTTTTTCAGTTTCACGCTATAGGTGGTATGTACCATGGTAGCCAGAGGTAGTCTTGTATTAAGACACTCCGCTTACCACTTTCCACCAAATTCTATCAGCATTGCATGTTGAGTGACGGAGTTCAATGCTGCGCTTTGCCTCGACACTAGAAGGATGATATGGAAGTATTAATTATTTAATTTGCTCGAGTGGGAAGCAAACCCACAACCTGTCACGCTTACAGTCACATTCTCGTGCCCTTGCGCCACAACTTGTCACATTGTGAGCCTTCTCAGTAGTTTTTGCCAGGAAATGTAATATAGACAAATCAGCAAAAACCTAAAGTTGATATCTATGATAATTACTTTGAATAGCAAGTAACGTAATGGTTTCAGAATTAATAGTTTTGGAAAGAGGAATTAGGGACTGTATCATTCAAAGTTATAATCCGTAATGTATTTATTATGTAAATGATGCCAGATCAATGTGGGCAATTCTAAAATTATTTATCCTAACTTACGAGATGGTATTATATATTTAAACAAAATTTACAGCCCAACTATTTGTGTAATAGCGTTTTCTCCGGTTACATTAGTAATTTGAAGAAATTCTCTCGATAACGTTGAGTCTAAGGCCCAAGAAATCTAGATGCTAAATTACAGTCAGTTTTTCTGAGACATCTGTCGGTCGCTGAATGAATAACGAAAGTCAAGACAACCGTACTTTGTACCTTGTTAAAGACAGTGAACTAAAATACTTTTCAATGTATTCTTCGCTTTTGTCACTATAAAATGGAAATAATAGATTCAAAATTCTTATTTATCTTTAAATTTTGAAGTTGAATGCATTTAACATAACTACATTACTTTAAAGATTTTTTTTTTACTTTTTAAGATATCTGATAGCTAAATAAAATGCAATCAGGCTGAAATATTATAAAATATCCAGGTCCCTTGGAGCATTAAAATATGCTTCAAGGGGCCTGAATCAACATATGATAAAATTTACGGCGGCTAATGCATAGTTTTTGTTATATTTTGTATGAAATTCGCCGCGTACACAATACTTATAGGGTAATTCCTGTAGACCTATGAAACTTAGCCGCCGGCGACAATTAACTATTCAAACAAAAAAACAGTAAGAAATATTGAACCTTATAGGTAAATTATATTGCCATTTCTTCGCTGTGGTGACAAGTCAACGCGTGGCGTTGAACCGGTCAACACGCAATCCCTCCAGAATTCAGCGGAAATTGGGGAATGGAATGTCATAACACTAGGTTCCCTCTACCTACCCTGCTGTGTGCGAGATACAGCGTGAACCTGGTTTTTTATAGACAAATAAATACAGTTTGCAATTTGTTATCTTTATAAGTCACGTTCCTGTGACCTGAAATCATTAAATTGACATGGAACCTTAGATGGACGACATCGATTCACACTTTACTAGTTCTTCTTCAATATCTTTTAAAAGATACATACAATATAAAAGAAATAAGTTAATAGATTTCTTCCATAATTTTAGGTTGACAGACCCGTTATTTTGGTAAAATGGGGAAACAGGAAGGCTGAAAGATTATTAGTAATATTGTAATTCAAAAGATCTTGTAATATTATTGTTGACAAAACTCGTATCATTTTCCGTAATACAAATAGACTTTTTTTGTTGAAAGATTTATGTCATATAATGTTGTTTTAGAAATTGTATCCAGCTAACCAATTAACCAAAAGTATTTGTGTCAATATATGAAGAATTTATATTTCTAGGGTAGGGCAGAGGGAACTTAGTGTTAAGACACTCCGTTCCTCACTTTCATAAATTTTGGATTTTGGGGATCAAACCCACAAACGTCGCGTTACAGTTACACCCTTGTGCCGCTGCGCCACAACGGCCTTACCATGGAAATAAGAACAATTCCTCATAAATGGGGTTCGAACTAACAGCCAAGCGTTTACTTTCACAACTTCTCAATGGCATTAATTTAATTTATTTATGATATTGTATATTAATTAAATAAAGTTGTAATTTACAATTTATTTATTTTTTTATTTTTTTTTAATACTGTACTATACTTTTTCTAGTACTGTATACGGTATAGCCTTGTATTCAAGGTCAATTTGGCCCTGCTGTCCAGATGATCATCTATTGGTATTGGTACTCTAAATATCAAGGTTCATGCTGATCACAACACTGCCGCACATAATGTGCGGCTTTAGGAGTAGTTTCGGAATCTGGCAACATAATAAATTGATTTATTTAGATTCACGTTGTATCTTGTATTAAGCAGAGAAGACAGGTAACCTAGAGGTTTAAACATTCCGTTTTTCATTTACTGCCGAATTTTCAAGGCCTTGTGTCATGGAACTCGACGCCAACTCGAGGCAAATCATGCCTTGTTACCAGTGCGAGGGAAGTGCAAATACTATATATAGAAAATCGGCCAAGTGGGAATCACACTACACTTTAAATTTTTTACACATTTACTCTCTGATGATAACAATAAGATTCATTGATTGAAAACTATAAAAAGATTGACTAACGTTCCTTACGGTGTATTTTTATACAAATATATAAGCTGTAAAAATACACAAATACAGATATTTAAAATGGCAATGGAGAAGATAATCTCAGGAAAACCAGCTTCGAGCATGACTTCCTTATTTTGTCATATAAAGCCTTAAGGATATCATTATGTAGCCCTAAAATGAAAATGTTATGGTTAAGATTCGAAGCTTAGCCGAATCACGTAACGGGCACTTATACTATGTGGGCTGTCTACCCTGATATGTACGGGATACAGCGTGAAGGTGAAAACAATGATTGTTTTTGTTTTGTTAATGTTATTTTAATATATGTATTAAAATAACGAGTATATTTTTTGGGAATTCTTATATTTTTTTTAACGCTGTATCCCGCACATAGCAGGGTGACAGAGGGAACCTAGTATTAAGACACTCCGTTCCCCACTTTTTGCCGAGTCCTGGGGGCATTGCGTGTTTGCCTCGACACCAGAATGAACAAAATGGAAATATAAACGTAAATAAATTGGAAATGGAAATTCAACTTTTTCGATGGGATGGGATCGAACCCACAACCAGTCCATTTTTGCAGCGCACGAAGTCAGACCCTTGTGTCTTTGCGCCACAACGGCCTCTATATATATTAGAATATGTATTTTTAATAAATACAATTTATATATATAAAGGAGAAATAAGGGGCGAGGGGATGTTAATAATAAACGAGTAGAACATACATGAACACATTAAAACAAATAATAATCTGTTTTTCGCTATAAACGCTTTTCTGTGATGGATGCCACTTTGGAATGACAGACAACACTAGCTGATTTGGATATTCACTAGTAATTCATCGATTCTGCCTACATATGCTCGTATATATATAATATTTTTTATTACACATGAGAACAAATTAAATAAGTTATAACTTAAGATAGAATTGTTCTGAGATGTTTGTAATTTTGCCGAATTTTACAAAGTTTTCGTTAGATCAATACTCTAAACTAGTAATTAGATATTACAATAATAATTTATCCGTAGTCTCTTGAGAAAGTTCTAGAGGTTAACTTTAAACATACTTTAAAACTAAGTTAAATATAATATCTTTATAATTGTACATAATACAAGTACAAATGTAACTTGTACTGTGTAACCAGGCAACAAGTTACTAGAACAATTAAGATAATATTATATATTTTATAGAAGAATGTATTTCTAATTTTAAGCTCGTATTACATACAGTACCTAAGTAAAATTTTTTGTATTTTTTAATTTTGTAACTTCACGCATTGTACCTAGCATTAAGATACTCCGGTCCCATTGGTACACTTCTGTTTTTCACCAAATTCTCGAGGCATTGCGTGTTGAGTAGCGGAACTAAACGTCGAAGTTTGTCTCGGTACTAGAGACGAAATGAGAATATTAAATATTACAAAGCCTCGAATAGTTATAGAACCAACATGCAATTGCGATTACAGTTGCACGCTTGGGCCCCTGCGCCAAGACTGGTTCTAAGTAAAACGTCCCTTTCGCCATCCGAAAATTAAATAAAAAAAGTGAAGTAACCTTAAATAGGTAAATATCTCATAAAATCATCTAGAAAACCAAGAGATGTGTTAAGGTTGAATGTATACATATAACAATTATTGACCTATTTTTATTTGAATACACAATTTTTTACGGTCATAAGCAATTCTATATTTGTTTTTCACTTCAGCAAATCTTAAATTAGCAATAAAAATAAGAAATTTCAGTCAATGTTGAATATGAATGTTTTATTATTTGTTTCCTATATTCGGTAATAAATCAAAAAATAAAAGTAATATTAACATAATGTGTCTTAAATTAATAAGCGAAGCAGAGAATGGAGTGTTCTAACACTAATTCTCTCCGCCTACGTGGACCTGAAGGTGAAATAAAAAATCTGTGTAAAGCTTTTGTTAATCTCAATTTTAGTAAAAGACTTAATTTGTTTTTTTAAAAGAAACCACTCGTAGATTATTAATAGCCAAACATAAACATGCCTGAGATTGATTTGGCGTCTGTTAGCCTTGCCTTCCATTGGATATTTATGTAAACCACGCTATACTCGTACAAAAAAAAATATATCATTTAAAAAAAAGCAGCTTCACGCTTTATCCCGCACATGGCACCGTAGGCAGAGGAAATATAGTGTTCCGTTCAAAACTTTCTGCCGAACTCTGGAAGTATTGCGTGTTGACAGAACTCAACGCCGCGCTTTTGCCTCGACACTTAATAAATATTTCACTTCCTCGAGTGGGGATCAAACCCACAACCGCATTTATCATTTTTACTTTGCGTTAATTACACATTTTCTCTTGTAATTTCTCTAATGTCTGTGTACGCCTATTAATATAACTTTCGTAAAATCGACATCTCTGTATAGAAGTTTCTAGCAAATTTAATAGGACTGAAATGAGTATTTTTTTAATGTGTTTACTGTCAAGTTATTTTTATTAAATATACATAATAACAAAAGATATGAAGAGATGTATACAGAATCGCAGGTACTAGCGAGAATGTCACGATGAGAATGAAGAACGTGCTCAGCTGGTTTGGGCACGTCTAACGAATGAGATGAAAGAATGGCAAAAAAGATTTATGATCACAGTGTCCAAGGAGAGGGATTACGCTGGGAACTGGGGGAAGGTCACGTAAAAACCATGATGTTCATGACAGTGGTAGAGGCGAAACAAATATGCCGAGGCCGTAGCGTTTGGTGCTTATTTTATACAGAAACAAATTATACTTACATAATGAAAACCAAGTATTTATAAAAATTTGTTTCTTCAATTTTTTTCTAATAGAGTCATCATTCTCTATTTTTCTACTAATTTTCAGACATGAATGGCGGAACTAAACGCCACATATGCGAGAATTCTATTGAAAAATATAATTGTGTAAGAGAGCATACTCCAAGAATTGTTACAACATAATATGATAGTTTTTTTTCAACTTCACACTGTATCCCGTATATAGCAGGGTAAGCAGAGCAAACCTAGCGTTAAGAGTGTTAAGACACTCCGTACCCCTTTCCGCCGTATTCTGGTGGCATAGCGTGTTGAGTGTCGCATTTAAAGTCACACTGCGCTACAACTAGTCGTTATTAATAATATAGTAAATAAATACTTTTATTTAAATTTAAGAAGAAATTACCGAATGTAATTGTTTTGTTTCGAGTTTAATATATTATTTTTAATAAAACAACGGCAACAAAGTGAAAAATCTAATATTTTAACACGTAAATGTTTTTAAGTGCAATTGATTGTCGTCACAAGTTGTTCTGGTTAGCCAGTATCACATCGCTATAGATGTATCCAGCGAGGCGAACTGAGAACATACACGTCTAAATTCTTTACTATTAACGTAATGAAAATTTTAAACTGATGCTCTGGAGTATGCTCTCTATAATATATATATGTTTACTTAGAATACAATGATTTTACTATATTTATAAAATAACATAATATTTGATTTTAGACTATGGAGAGTTTTGCTAAAGTAAACTTATTTCATATCTTCAGTTATCCTAGTCATATATATATAATTTCTCTCACATTCCGTCTGTTCTTATTTGTTGGTTTGCAAATCTTAACGGTGCAGTTTGTTTAACTATATAAGGTAAATGATATATAAATACATTATAATAAAGAATGTATGTATAATAGAGAATATATCATCTCATTCGCTCATCATTAGGACAGCGTTTGACTGTTATGTGATGATTCTGGGTTCAATCCTCAATAAATGATTTCCCTTTCCCTGCTGTGGTAAAACAAAGTCAATTCAGATTGTCTATAATTTAGGCGGAGAGTGGAGAACGGAGTGTGTTATTGCTAATGTCTATCCTGCCATATGCGGGATATATTGTAAAGCTGAATAAAAAAATGCTTATTACTGTGTGAATACATCTTAGAGATTTTCATCTTGTTCTGTTGTTGATTGTTCTGGTTAGACAAGACAAGATGGGCGGCCAAGTAATTTCCTACGTCATTAAGAAGGCCGTTCAAGCTGTTAAAGCCAACGACAGTCGTATGGGCAGTTGTCACAAAGTACCAGTAAAATACTACAAGGTAAAATCAAATCAAATCAGCTTCACGCTGTATCCCGCAGACAGCAGGGTAGGCAGAGGGAGGTGTTAAGACTCTCCGTTCCTCACTTTCTGCCGAATTCTGAAAGCATTGCGTGTTGAGTGGCAAGACTCAACGCCGCACTTTGCCTCAAAACCAGAGCGCAGAAATTGAAATATAAACGTAAGTAAATATATTACTTCCTCGAGTGGGGATCGAACCCACAACCGTCGCGTTACAGTCACACCCTTGTACCGCTGCGCCTTGACGGCCTACTACAAGTCACTTTATTATAAGCCAATATCAATAGTAGTATATGTAGTTTTATGACATTTTTTCAGGTATTGTATATTAAGAACAAACACTTTGTTTTAAAAATAAGTTGTTTTCTTTATATAGAACCAAGGTAATCTATAGATTTTTTTTTTAACTTCACGCTGTATGAGGCAAAGGAAACCTAGAAACCAAGTGTTAAGATAGCGTTCCCATGAAGGCATCGCTGTTCCCCACATCCCTTTCCTTTTTACGCTTTAGTGACGACGCAAAACGTGGCGTTGAGTTCCACCACTAAACGTAAAATGCCTCCAAAATTTAATGGTGAATGGAGAGCTGAGTGTCTTAACATTAGGTTCCTACATGCGGAATACAGCGTGCAGCTGAAAAAAAAAACAAATATACACCAGCTGTATCACTTTAGTTTCCTATTTGGGTCAAAATTAAGAAATAACGATCATGTATTCCTCATGCATAAAAGAGGAGTTTGTAAGATTAAATTACATGTATGGCAACATTTTTTTAATGTATTTTTTCTTTCCATACTTTATTTATAATATTTGGATTAAAATGTTAGAACACTCGTTGTCTCCAAGTCAGTTATTAGAAAGAATGGGTATAATTCATCTTTAAAATTGTATAAATACTGTGCCGCTCAGGCCCATCCACCTCTTTGATCCCCAATATCGAATTAGCTTTGAGAAATTAATATCAATATTGTGCTTACAATAAATATTCAAATTAAGTTATCTTTGGAATATTATGATGATCGTTTTTTGTATTTTACATTACTTAATTATGTGTATCACATACCTTCGAATCAGCGGCACAAGGGTGACTGTAAACGCGTCCGGTTATGGGTTCGATTCCCCACACAAAGAAATGAAATATTTAAAATTTTCTTTCTTCGTACTGGTTTCGAGGCAAAGCGCGGTATTGAGTTCCACCACTCAATAGGTAATACCTCCTGAATTCGTCGGAAAGTGGAGAATGGCCTTAACACAAAGCTGTCTCTGCCTACCACGCAGGGGTACAACGTGTAACTAAAAAAAATACATTTTGGAAACTAAATTAATGCATCCACAACGTGCTTAAATCAAACATCGGATATATAGACGGAATACGCAAATGAGCTAGAACTAAGCTCAGCTAGAATTGTACTTAATATGTGGACGATATCGTATGCATGTGGTGGTTCTGCATCCAATGATAAAGGAACAAAGCTCTTGGGACAAGGCTGAATGAAATGCGTGTCTCGATTTGAAT
>DWGR01004518.1:0-11092 GCA_018247715.1 Heliconius burneyi
TTCTATAATAATTTTTGATTGTTTTGAATGATTAAATATGACCAATATACTTGATATTTATAGATACTTGATATTCATTGAGCATTGATATGTAAAGCTAATTATTTATTATACTGTTAACGAACTCTCGTAAAAGAGGGTAGAAATAAGTGAAAAAACTATGAAAGAATGTTTAATCGGGGATGCAAGAGCGTCCATCAAAAATCGTACATATTTTTCAGGGGTTGAGGCAAAGTCTTCAATAATATAAAATAGACCTGAACTTTTACACCACGTTGAGGTACTCCTAGCTTATGTTATTTTAAATTATTAATTCAGAATGATAATCTCATTTCATTTTACACTGACGTAGAACAACTATTCCGAAGCCATTATATTCATATCTCTTAAGGTTTAGCTGGGCTGTTAGGGTTCCATATGAGCTGCTCCAGATCTTCATTTATATTATATGGACAGAAAATACTTGTTATGTTGATCAACTTTTACTAAGACGCTATATTTAGAGATTAGATGGGCTGCTAGGGTTCCACGTCTGGTAATCCAGGCTTCATTTTTGTTATGTGGGTGGAAATTGTTTGTCATGTCGTGCAGTTTTCCCCAATATTTTTTTTGTTTAGACAGGCTGTTATAGTTTAGACAGGCTGTTAATATTCCACGTTAGGTATCCAGATGTTCAAAATAAAATATAGCTTAGATGTTGCCAAGACATAATAGCTACACAACCAAAAAAGTTTTATCCAAATCCGTCGTAGTTAGTATTTCTGGAGATTAGCGTGAGCAAACATACCAATAAACAGACAAATAGACAACTTTTTTGTGGATTTTGTAAATATATTCAATATATAAAATGCTATTTTTACTTTCTTATTATACAAATAAATTATAATCTTCATTTAATTTAACATCAATCCCTCCAGTCATATTTTCAAATCAAGAGAGCCCTTAATTAATTATTAGTGATGGAACATCGATAAAAGTGGAAATATTTAGCTTATTTGTTTCAATTTTTTTATCACTTTTAACAATTTTTAACCTCACAACCATGACACATTTTGCAATCTTGAGATAAAAACACGTCGATTGGCATAGTTTTTTTTTAAAGAACTATTATGTAGATATATTATATATAGGTATTAAAAAAAATTAAAACTAAAATGTAGAAAGTTAAATCCGATGATGGGCGTTCCTTAAAAGGTAAAGTTTCCACGTGACATATTTTTCAGCACTGTGCGACGGCCCATTTATTTATTTTTCTTATCTGAATTAAAAATGAACATAGAATAAAGCTTCACTTTTATAAAATACGTAGTTTGTATAGAAATAGAATATGAGATTTTTAAACACAATTGTGAACAGAAATGTTGAATAATAATGTTTTGTTTACAATTGTAGAATAAATAACTCACTCATCTTATGAAAGATGACACTGATCCACTTTGACAGTACAGAAGGCATTCATTCTATCAATACGGATATCTGTTGACTTTTATGACAACCAGAATTGAATATTGCAACTTTTTAAAGAGATGAATAGAGCAGCTTTAATGAGAAAAACTTTTAATAATTATTTTTATTTTTATTTAAAAAAAACAACTTCAATCAAAAGTCAAATCTGTCCAATACAATATTTTTACAATAAGTAATGTAACAATTTATCACATAAAAGTTCAGAATAAGTAAACACTTTATATATATTTTATACGGCGTTAAGAATATACTCAATGGTCCTTCGAGCCGGATAACTCAATCGAAGTAGAAGCAAAAAACACATTCCGGACAAATAAATTTTATATATCTACGTTTCCTTAACAATAAGTAGCTACTGAACTTTTCCCGTGTCCACATGGGAATGCCTTTATTTAGAAATTGATTTTCTCGAAATGCTTAAACATTCCAATTCATGTTGTATCAAAGTATGTACGTATTGTAAAGGTCGAGTGGAGATCAAGCCCACAACCGTCGCGTTACAATCACACCCTCGTTCCGCTGCGCCACGACGGCCTCGAATAAAGAAATAACAAATTACATATAAGAGGCCGTCGTGGCGCAGCGGCACAAGAGTGCGACTGTAACGCGACGGTTGTGGGTTCAATCGCCCCTCAAAGGAAATGAAATATTAATTTACGTTTTTATTTCCACTTCCTCGCTCTGGTATCAAAGCAGCTGCGCTGCGTTTAGTTTTGCCACTCAACTCGCAATGCCTCCGAAATGTCTTTACACTGGATTCCCTCTGCCTATCCCGCCGTGTGTGGGATGCAACGTGAATCTGATTTCATTAAATTTACATATACGAGTATGCTTATATCATCGAAATACCAATAAGACGAAAAATCCTATTTATATTTCACCGTTAACTACCATTATCGAAACCTAGTCTGACCTAAATCTTGAAAGGGAAATAAATCTTTACAAGACTCTTGGAAAGGAGGAGGATAGGATCTCCGAAACGACAATTTTTCCTCCAACTACAAACATTCTACTGTTATTTATTTAAGAAACTAATGACATAGCCAGACTTTTCTTAGGTTTGTAATCAATTTTAACATAACTAAGCCATAGATTTATGTAAAATACGTTATATAATAGACATTTTTGTTAAAAGATTTTTAAAGTATGTATTTTAATTTTTTTTCTAATTCTATATACTCATTTTTTATTTAATATTTTTTTAATATATATAAAAAAATCATTAAATTTATCAAATAAATAAAAAACTTAATTATTATTAATAAATTATAATATAATAACAACTCTCTTATCTTATCTTTTGAATAACATTAACAATACCTCTAAGAAGCACCACTTAGCGCCAGCTTACCACTTTCTTATTATTAGATTAACCTTCAACTAACGTCTGCTATTCCAATTACTAACATACATTACCAAGAAATATTTGCTTCAATAGTAATATTAATTATAGATAGTATATACTCTATATTTATAATACTAATTTGTTGTTATTAACGTCATTCACCAAAAACGACTGAAATTTCTTGTATTTTTTTATGAATGGTTATATATTATTATATCTAACTGTGAGCTCAACGGTTGTACGCTCGAGTCCCAGTCAGGGGAATGAGTTAATTTCATATTCACGCTCTGCTTGTAACTAGACAAAGTGCATGTGCAGGGTTTCTTAACGTCAATACATTGTGTCGTGTTAGTATAATTTACTTATGTATATACTAGCGACCCGGTCGCGGCTTCGCCCGCTTAAATTACTGAATTATTTACTTATACAACAGATATCGCCATCTGCTTAGAATCGTTTGAAGCTAACAAATACTAATCCAAAATTACTGTCAATAATAAATAAACTAATTTGTATCAAAATAATAATATTGTCATTATTATAAATTAAGATATCTATCTTACAAGTTGGATCAAACTGAACACAGTGTGCAAATTTGATTAAAATAGGAATCGGTAGTTTAGGAGTCCATCGACAAATAACGTGACGTGACACGTCATTTACATGTATATACGAGTACTAGATTATACATAAAACACTATTTCTAAATATCTTTAAATTCATACGAGACGGTGTACTGTAGTTAAAAGGATGTAATTTCCGATTGAATGCAAGTGAAACCGTAAAAGACACGACACTGGAATTCATTTGACAGTAGATGTAAATTAAATTAAATCACCTTCACGCTGTATCCCGCACACGGTAGGGTAGGCAGAGGGAACCTAACATATAAAAGGTTATGTTCCCACTGACTGAGGCAAGACGTTGTCATCAACCAAAACATGTGGTAAGATGTTTATTTTCATTGCGTGGACACCCACTAAGAAGGGATTTTGGAAAATTTTAACTTTGAAGGGGTGAAATAGGGGTTAAGGGTTTGTATGGAAAAATCTTTAAATTAGCATTTTTTTATAAATAAATAATTCTTAAAAATATGTCATTGAACATGTCTTTCAAGGTTTATTAGAATTTTAATTAAATAAAATGCTGTGCATGTATGAAGAGGTTGATGTCAGTAGACGATACGAAAGAGGTATGCAGAAACCGTAGCGTTTGGCTCCGATCTCTTGGACTACCCCGCTGGGGATAAGAAAGCTAATTTAGTTCTTTAGTTTAGTAAAACTGAATTCCATTCGCCCAAACATCGTGAATGTACACTTTT
Source organism: Heliconius burneyi (assembly GCA_018247715.1). Taxonomy (NCBI): domain Eukaryota; kingdom Metazoa; phylum Arthropoda; class Insecta; order Lepidoptera; family Nymphalidae; genus Heliconius; species Heliconius burneyi. The sequence goes on from DWGR01004518.1 coordinate 4,134, forward strand.
CAAGCCATTTTGTGATAATTAATCAAAGTTAAGCATTTTCCATTTTGAATTTACAGTAAACAGATGACTGCTGCTATTAGTATAAACTAAGCAATTATATTAAAGTTCGACGAAGCGATATTCTCTACGTCTTCATTTTCCCCTGAGAGTGAAATTCAACACAAATCGCTATATTGGTAGATGTCGCAGCTAACTAGTCTAACTCGGAACTTAAAGCATTAGACTGGAGCAACCAAAGTACGAATATTAAACTTAACTTGTGTGATCAAACCTTTAACGCTAAATATATATATATATATATATGTTTCTAATTAGCGGTAACTTTTGTCAGTTTGCTAAAATCTATTTAATATTTATAAAATACCTATATTAAAACTTTATATAACGATTTACGAATGATTTTTTTTTTTTTTTTAATTCAAACAAGTGATGTGATCACAAAGAACTAAATAAATGGTTTGTAGCAACCAAGTACTATCTACTTTAGGGAAGGACTTTAGCAGCGGATAAGGTCAAGAAACTTAAGCTCACACCCATTTTCACCGCTCATGCTCACCGCTGTTCTTTTCGAGCTCCCATTCTATAGACTGGCTAGACCGGGAGAAACTGCAACAAATTTGTTATTCTTTATATATGGCACACATAAATCTTGCAGAATCAAATCCATAACCCTTACGTGTAGACACATTTGCTAACTAATTTCATAGGGGTATTACACCGAAAACATTCAAGTAACCTTCACAAATTTTAATTGTATCCAATGATCGTCAGGATTCATGTAAATAGTAAAGACATCAAATAAAATGTTTCTTTGTAATTTAATACAGTCATTAGAAACAACTTTGAAGTCGTCAGCCCTTTTAGTTAATGAATTTATTTAAAAAGAAATAACTAAAAATTAATTAAAAAAATAAGTGTAGGTTTAGCCACTTTTCGTATTGAGAATAAAATTTTCCATAAAATTTTAAATGATTTTCCATTTATGTAAAAATAATAAATGTAAATTGAATGATATATTTTTATAAATGTTATATTTCTAATGTAGCTGAAGTGTTGGGAAGTGAGTGTCGGAATACAAGGTTCCCATTGAAGAGAACCTAGTGTTACGACACTCAGTTTCCAACGTTTCAACCAGTAGTTTGAGTTTTATTGTGTGCTATGTGGCGGAACTCAATTGCGCGCTTTGTCTGACAGCAGTAAAATAGGATATATTGTTTCTTTAAAAAATCTACCGTCGAAACTAATTTATCTAACGTTAGCCTCCCGGTGCAGTGGAAACATTTAAACGATTGTTACAACTTTTATTGCTAACAAATCCGCAAACAGATTTTCATAAAGACCTTTTATCCGGTTAGTCGTCGCCCGTTACATTTTTTTACGTGCACTTTAACACGTAACATAGTAAATCTCATCTTTCTCCCTTCCGTAGGAATATCGAGAAATCATCTCTTAATTTTTGTCTATACTTAACTTATCTACGTGAAAACTTTAAAATTTCTAAGTTTAGCAATTTCGTCTGTGTTGTCTGTCAGTCGCTCCGTATATTTTTTTTTAATTTTTGATTTTTATTTTGATATTCTGTAAATACTTCTAACTATATTTGAAAGACATTACATTATGCTTAAATCACAGATTGACTCTTCAGAATTATTTACATTTATAGATATAGAATAAGGTAAGACTTTATTTCCATTAATTTAGTAAAGTGATCATGATAACCGAGTTAGAAATGTAAATGATTTCACACAAAATAAAAATATATTCAAATGTTGAACAATACTTCAAACAAAACCTTTCAATAGGTTTTTATCCACAAAAAATAAATCCTTACAATAGCCGTAATAAATTAAAGGGGCGAATGTGTAAAAACAATTAAGCTGATGTGAATGAAACGAGTAAAAGGTTTAATTAAGACCTCACAGGTCAAACGCTTCGAAAGGATTAATCTGGTTTTTACAAAAACCTAAAATAAATAAACTACGTGGTCACATGAAGACTCTAAACACAATTTACAGATTTTAATCAAAGTAGGTGATCATTATCTAGCTATAATCTTTTTAGCTTTATCCCGCACACAGCTGGATAGCCAGAGGGAACTTGGGAAGGTTCCCCAGGAGTCTTAAGATACTCCGTTCCTCATTCATGAATAGAGGTATCTAACACATTTTTAGTCTCACGCTATATCCTGCATGTAACAGAGGGAGCCTAATGTTTTTACACACTATTCAGCACTGCACCCAATTTTCGAGGCATTGTATTGTACTGTCGAGAGGCAACGCGTTTTGTTTTTTTACCAGAGATTCATTCCCCCGACTGGTAATCGAAGCCACAATAACCGGCTTCGCCTTACGCTTCTCCTACTGAACCACGATGGCCTAGAGGCCGCCTCTAATCTAAGTCTAACATTTAACTACAAGTTGTAGCATTTGACATCAAGGATTGTAGGACACTTAGTATTGACTATATCATATTGTATCATTAGTAGTGAATCCAAAATTCAAATTGATGAATTTATATGTTAATCTTCTGTATTAATATACTTTTTTACGTACATGCTCCATCTTCTCAAACAATGGTAGCACCATCCGGTAAAGAATTTAAAATAAGCGGATAGAAAATGACCTGACACATGACAAGCGTATTTTTCGTATCGTACGCATCAGGTTTTGGGTTTGATTCCCACTGGAGCCAATAAAACATTGAATATTTCCTCGCTCTGGTAATGAGGTGAAGCGCGACGTTGAGTTCCGTCACTCAACACGTAATGCCTCCATAGTTTTGTAGAAAGCTTGGGACGGAAATTTCTCTGTCTGTCCCTTCTAAAGATTTATAAGTTTATCTACCTATATATTACAAACGTTTCATTTTACACATTGAACCTTAAGAATAATTTACAATATCATCGTGTATCACAAACGACATTACTTTTTATGATAACCGTATAGATTATTCGTATACTAAGGATCTAGTAGGATTTAGGGGTGGAAATATAAATTTTTTGGTGATCCATGAAAAAATTCAACTCATCATCTTTTATCAAATTTAAGCCTTAGAATTTAAGAACTAGACTATCCTTATTTAATTTATGTACGCGTAATTTAATTCAGTTTTATCCGATTAGATCGATGAATCTGGTAAAGCCATGATTTTGTTAATTTTCAGAGAACCCCTATTCTCTCAATTATGATGCATCACTAGAATCAATCATCATATTTTTTTTGTCATTTTTTTATATAAAATAAGCACACGTGCTATCTGTTTTCTGCTTAAACAAAAATGTTTCTAAAATATCCCTGATACATAAAATTACATTTTGTTTTTATTTAAATTTGAAATTAAAACCCTTATAAGTTAAATGTATGTAAAGTTAATTATATTACTATCAGTTTAAATTGTTACCATTCCCTTTCGCTGTTTAAACGCAACCTTACTTTCGAATTAAAATAACAATTTTGTTTTCAATAATTTAACAAATTGTCCTCTTATATTATACATAAGTTCCATCTAGGATATAATCCTAATTTATAAATAGCTTTACAAAGACCTAAAATTAATTGAAATTCCAAATTCCGCTTGAAAACATATCATCTAATAACCCTTTCTTAATAAAACGTACTGTAAGTTACATTTTGTAGCAAAAAGTGGTTATACTCGTAATTAAACGGATACTTACACTCGACCCGTGTCAGAGGGCAAAACATATTTTACATTGCATCTTTCTGGTATGAAGTGGGCGAGGTATCCTAGCCTTTTTAATTGTGTAATCTTAGCAAATATATTACCCTTGTATCATAAATTATGATACTAGCATTCTTTAGAAGCTAGGACCAAATTTTAAGTGAATTACATAAAATGTATTAAAATTCGAACTGGTGACAAAGAAATTTAACATTATTATACAAATTATCTAAAATATATTGTAGTTGACACAAATGGCGTATATTAAATACTAGTACTGCTGACGGTTTCGCCCGCTTTAAATACGCCTGTGTTTATTTAACACATTGGTTCGCGTTCGCGTTTAAATATATTATATGTTTGTAACGCCCTTATAATTATTTCTAAAGTGAAAATTTTGAATATTTTGTTGTGTTAGATTATTCTTGATTCTTTTAAACATAAAACACACAACGTTTTGATGTTTCTTATGTAACTTTTAGCCTTATGTTACTATCTACTTATACATTTTTTTTTCTTTTTTTTTAGCTTCACGCTGTATCCCGCACATAGCAGGCTAGACAGAGGGAACCTAGTGTTAAGACATTCCGTTCCCCACTTTCTGCCGAGTTCTGGAGGCATTGCGTGTTGAGTGGCAGAATTCAACGCCGCGCTTTGCCTCGACACCAGAGCGAAGAAATGGAAATATAAAGGTAAATAAATATTTCACTTCTTCGAGTGGGGTTCGAACCCACAACCTGTCGATTTTGCAGCGCACGAAGTTTCACCCTTGTGTCGCTGCGCCACGACGGCCTTTCTAGCATACTATATATTACTTTTTATTTTATATTTATGACATCAATTTCTAGTGTTCTCCATTCCCCACTGTTCATGTTAAGTGGCGGCGCCGCGGCTTGCCACGATAACAGACTGAAGAAATAAAAATATAAATTTAAATAAACAGGGTGGAATTGAACGCACCACTTTAAATGAAACCACAGTTTTAACTACTCTATAAAAGCCTAATATAATTCAGAAAAAAAATAATTCCCAAAAATGAAAAAGTTATTTTTCAAACAAAATAAATAATAAAATAATCGTTTTAAAAAAAACATTTGTACAGTGTGATATTATCACTCACACACTTACCTGTCAAAGCGGCAACGTCGCACACGCTTCATTCAAATATTTTTGTAGTAGTATGTGTATGTGTGCGTGACACGAAATACAGGTATGGAAAAAAATCGTGAAATGAAAAAAAAAATCCTACGTCCAAACTGTTGAGGCATCTTGATAAATTTTTTTTAGCTCCGGGTTTGAAATATTTTACCCTATATGCAGTTTCAGTTAAATAAGCGCTGCCTCTTCCACCCTGTATATATATATATATATATATACTTATGTCAAATGAAATTCAGCAGTATTATCAAAGACGTGTTTTCTTTCTACTTGTTCAAGACTTAGTATATTCTAAAACCTAAATTAGTCGCACTGGTTTCTTTGATGTATTGTTAAGACTGACACTCGAGTGATCTTATCTGATGCTGCGCAGTGCGTTTAATCATCAACCTCAAAATATATATTTTTAGCTGTACGCACATAGCAGGGTCGACAGAGGGAGCCTGGGAACCTAGTGTTAAGTCATTCCGTTCCCATTAAGATACTTCCTTCCTTCAAACTACGTTCCCCTGAGCCACGACCACATATTAAGAATATTCTCAAGTAAAAGAAATAAACCAATTCATATTTTATAATTCTATAATGAACTACTACTATTACATTTATGTAGTAAGCACAATACGTTGTCTATGTTCGCGTAAATATGCGCTCAAGCGGTCGTCCTTAGCAGGGGCGAGTCGTAATTACGGGCCTCTCACTTCATTTTTTATTTTGAAAATAATAATATTATCCACACTTGAATTAAAATTGAGAATAAAGAAACAAAATATAATTTTACAAAAGCCAATAAAATTATTCAATTTTCTTGTTTATCCAGTTCTACCTTTTTTATAGCTTCGAGGCTTATCTAAAAGCACAAAGAAGGATCGGCCGAGGGAACCTAGTGTTAATACACTCCTTTTCCCATGTTTTGCCCAATTTTTGAGACATTGCATTTACGGAGGAGGCACTCAACGCAGTTTTTTTTGTTACCAGAGCGAGAAAAAAAATATAATTTATTCCCCTGAATAGAAACGAACCCACAGTCGTTGCGTTTACAATCACACGCTGTTCTTTATTTTTCTTTCAAAATAACATAAAAATCACTTGATATTCTAAATACGTTTAAATAACACAACCGTGACCTTACCGGATATCCATATATTTAGGTAGATAATACACGACCTTGCATATCTCGCTAAACGCCGAGACTTGGTCAACACAATAATTGTTGCTAGATCATTTGAAATTCTTTTACACCAAAAGACAGACATTGCGTGTTGAGTGGCGGAACTCAACGCCGGTATATAGTTAATAATTTAGAAAAAGATAAAAGAAAGTGGCGGACCTAAAGTAACAAAATATATTTAGAACACAAACATTAAATCGAGGGCGATATCAACTTGCGCCTACCGCTATATCAAAGCTTCAACCTCAATTACCCCTAAATACTGTCGATAAATGATATAACTAAGTTATTTTAAAAAGACAATTGTACTAAACAAACAATTATTTACAACAAAATTATTTACAAACAAATAAAAAAGCAATGAACACGTCACTCTTAGACAAATATTTTTTATCTTTTAATATCTTATTTTATCTATATTAAGCCTCAAAAGATAAATTAAAGTAAAATAATATTTATTAGCTCTCGCACTTTGGGAGGTAGACAGGGGCAAACTAGATATAAATCATTTTAAACTAATGATAAATTGTTTCTTTCTCGTCAAAGTAAGTTACGTTTCATGTTTGACGGCGGAACCGACTGTCATTTGTATTTAACAAAATCACAGATATTTTTGTTTAGTGTGAAAATACATCAAGTATATTTAGAATGACGAATATTTTTATTAAAGTGAGTATAAGTTTAAGATTATCTCGCATATAGCAAGATAGGTAAAGAGAACCTAGTGTCGGGACACCGAAATCAAGACATTGTGCGTTAAGTAGCGAAAATCAATACCGCACTCATGCTAGGACAGAAAACGAAAATTATTATTATTATTATTTCCCTGAGTGAGGATCGAACCCACAACTATTAAATTTACAATCGAACGCCATCCCTTTGGTACTGCATCATATTATTTTACCATTAATTATCACTACCTGTAAATAATACAGTTACAAAATCAATAATGTCA
>DWGR01004519.1:0-11091 GCA_018247715.1 Heliconius burneyi
CATCGCCACTCGCATGGGTAATGCGCCTGCGCAACCACGCTGCATGGCGATGAGGATATAAGGTTTAATGCTGACTTAAAGCTCCTTCACTATCAAAATTTTATTTTGTCATCGTATTTTATTACCTTATTTGTATTCAATACTTCCTCCTCAACAGATACCAACGTGTTTTTCAAATGAAACTTGAAAGGGACTCGAATAAATGGGTGTAATCTTATAGAACTTATAGGGACTTAGTTTAATCTTGTATAACTTTTGATTTCAATTTGTGTAAGATATTTCCAAATCATATAATTCATATTTATCAGAGAAAGTCACACCTTCTTCGTATACGTCAGAAAGTAATGTCATCGACTGTTGAGTACACGCGGTGAGAAGAACGTACTCGTACTCGTATATGGATAATGGGCTTACTGATGTAGAAACTGATTTTAGTAAAAGTAATAGGCGGTGGTGATGTTAATAAAGAATAAATCGTATCATTAAATTAAAAATTAATGATAGAATTTATTTCTTGTTGAAATAAAAATTTAAATGTAATGCTATAATGTGACCAGTAACCCAAGCAGAAATAACTATCGAAAAATATTCGAATTGTTGTCGATTTGTATAGGAATTGAACAACATCCCTTACAAATTAGTATCGACAACGATTCGAATACTTTTCTATAGTAATTCGTGCTTGGGCACAAGATCAAGATAGTTTCAACAAGTATCGTTTTAAGTTTTGTATCACATAATTAAAATATAACTCAACGTAAGATGTCACTTCGACAGCTTATAGTATATAAAAAACATATTTCCTACTTAGGAGCTTTGAAAATGATTACCAGATAGATAAAAATATTAAGTATTTCTTTAATACTTACTTATATAAAAAACAAATTATACTTATATTGTCAACAAATCAAAAATTTTTATCTAAGCTTTATTTTGCTTGCTTAATATCTTAAGACATGCTCATGCTAGGATTAACCGTAATCTTATCTTTTTAAGCACAAGATAACTTTTGATATCTTGTGCTAGTCGTTACGGAAAACAAAATAACCATAATGTCCACAATAAGGTTACTAGAACAGACATCGATTCTCTTTCTAGGAAGGTATCTAAACATTTATTGAAATTGAACATCATGACTTGGCAATATCTCATTGGTGGTCTTACTGTTCTACTGGGAACATAAAAACGATGAAAGATGTTCTTGAAACAATAGGAGTCATTGGAGTGGTCGATGGCTGTGCCAATTTAAATAAATTACAGTAAATATCTAGGACTCGGTTATTAAATGAATAGAAATTAAATACAATAGTGTTCTTGGTCATTGCACTATAATACCAACTGAATACAACTTCATTTGTTTTGAAAAGTAGGTCTGTAACCTAAAATTAGATAGCTTAATGTAATAGAAAATTAGTATGTAGAGGCATCAAAGAGCATCAACACGTGGGCGCGTCGCTCGCAAAAAAAAATCTTTTTAAGACTATAACATTGTTTTTTTTAAAGCATTGAATTATTTTTCAATCCATTCATTTATTATTCAATAATTTATTATGTACGTGCAATGCATAAATAATTATTTTCTTATAAAATAAAACATTAGTTTCATTGTGTTTTTTTGCTGACCGTAGGAGGCGTTGACTTTGTATTACTTCTTGTACTATTTTTATAACTTTCTGCAACTATTACATTTTCATATTTTCTCTGTTTCTCAAGCGACGTGACAACTGCAATATTTCACAGCTAAAATTCATTATATTTAACAACTGCTTACTGTTGAAACTCGAGATATTTACAAGAGCGCTTTCAAAACTGCCATCACATTTTAATGTGCCAACCAACCTTGGGACATAAAAATATCCGGTGTACATTGCAGATTTATCTAGTCTTGAGTTTGTTTTATGTAATCTTATGTTATTTTTGTTCTCTTGAAATTTTATTTTAAAGTTCTGTTAGTTTTGTAAGTAAATTTGAGGCAGGAGCTCAAGTATTTGATTCTAATCAAAACATTGTGGGTTCGCTTTCCACTCGAGGGAATGAAATATTTAATATGTTTTAGCTCTAATATTGTGGCAAAACGCGGCGTTGAGTTTCGCCACTCAATATGTACTACAGAGTTTGGCGGGAAATGGAGTCAGCCTTAACACTAGATTCCTTCTACCAACATTGAATATGTGTTTGCACCTACATATATATATTGAATAGCACATTGACGAGCAATAGAAAAGTCAACGTATAAATTAATATAATAAAATAGCATTTGCATATATAATATTCAATTGTCGATTCAGCACATTGCGCTTGTAGGCCTATATTGCTAGCCTGTTTGGTTGCGGACATATGTCTGAATGTGTTAGTGAAAATATATTCGCTTGGAATACAAAAGAGCGCCCGTTAATTTGTCGACGCATTTTTTACCCCATTTTTGTTATAAGTTTGATTTGTCTGTGTATGTGTGTGTGTGTGTGTCTGCTGTGGCATCGTAGCTCTTAAGCCAGGGGTTCCCCAACTTTACTTCATCAGCGACCACTTTTATATCAATATTGCTTGCAGGGACCACTATGAAGGTATAATAAATAAATATAAACTGTCATAATCAAACACAAATTTTAACACTGGCCCACTAAAATTTAAAGTGTTCGCGGTATTTATTATTGGTCTTTCGGATCACTGGTTGGGAACCACTGTCCTAAGCAAATGTATCGATTTTGATTCCGTTTTTTGTTTTGTTTTAAAGATGACTAAAATATATTCTTTAAAATGAAGATTGTCAGTCGTTTTCTACTTATTCGTTAACTTAGTACGAGTGGGAGAGTCACGTTGGCAGCAATGGCGACACGCATGGGCAGACTCGACCGGATCATTACCACCCCCGGCATTTAGAACCGGCGTGAAGTAGTGGCTTTATGCCACTGCGTTTCGCATTAGGCAATGCCGGGCTCCGGCGCCCAACCACCTCAAAAGCTGGCAACGCACCAGTAGCTCCTCTGGTGTTACGCGGTGTCGTGGGCGGCGGTGATCACTTACTATCAGGTGACCCGTACGCTCGTTTGCCATGCTTTTTCCATAGAAAAAAAAACTTTTTTAGAACTTTTAGTGTCATAGAATTTTAATTATCAATAACTCTTTGTTGTTCTTGATATTCAGATCCACAAACGTGTATCTTTTGATACCACTATAGTAGAATAATTGTAACGACTGGCTGAATACTGATTGGTTAAAAAAAATCATCTTCACGCTGTATCCCGCACACAGCAGGGTAGGCTAAGGTAATTGATTATATAATTATTAATAAAAAATTACTTAAATAAATGCTTCTATCATTCTAGTCTAATAAATATTGATGAGCACATCTTAATTAATTTGGAACAGTTGTAAAAGTATATCACAATACTAAGGTGTGGTGCTGGGCGGCGGTGCGTGTCGTGCGGTGGATAATCGAATTACTGCTGTAAGACGGCCCATGATATAATTGATCTGGTTTAATTGAATCGGACAAGGCTTGGGTTCGAATTTGGGACGCCATTGAAATGTCTATAGCTCCTCTATATGAACTTGGGAATATACAATAAACTCTTATAAATTATTTAGGGTCATCATTTGGTAGTGGTAAAAGGGTGTGACTGTAACGCGACAGTGTGGGTTCCATCTTCACTTAATTAATATTTTTACTTCTTCACTCTGGCACTAACACGCAATGCCTCAAAAAACCAAATGGAAAGTGGGGAACGGAGTGATTTAACTCTCGATTTTTTTCTTATAAACAAAAACATTAATTCCGAGTTGTGTCATTGCGTTGGCTTCTTTAATGGGCGATAAAAATAAATTATAGTTTGAAAAATTTTTCAATGTTAATACGCTCATAATTTAAAGGTGTCGGACGCCTGGATTATTGTATATTTATAAGATTATTACGTAATAAAAACGTTATTCAGCTGACACAGTTGACAACCAAATAAGCGCCTAATACTTATTAGAGGTCTGTCGCAACCGATAGGAAGTTTCGACACGATACAGTATATACAGACAGATTATAGCCACCAACCAGTATTATGTAAATTATTTGTACAAACATACTATAATACAATGATATATACTGTCACAAATAATTCGTTTCACGCTGTATCCCGCACACAGCAGGGTAGGCAGAGGCTCTAGTGCTAAGACACTCCGTTTCCCATCTTCCGCCGAATTCTGAAGACATTGCCGAGCTTTGCCTCGAAGAAGTAAAAATATAAATTTAAATAAATATTACATTTCCTCGAGTGAGGATCGAACCAATAACTAGTCGCGTTACGAATCACACATTCACTAACTGTCTTAATATTATATTATTGGTATATATTGTTCTTAGCACAAAAAAAATAATATTACACTGAACTAATTTAATATATTTTTTTCAATTATAAAGCTGCAAAACGTCTCAAAAATATGTGTTTCATTCAACAAATCAAAGCTTATTCTGACATACACTCGATTCACTCTGTCTCGATTTACTAAGTGTTGTAATCGATATCAGACATCGGTAGCGTGATGATTTTAATCGGTTTCTTATGATTGATAAGTCGTGTGACATACTCCGCTTCACGTTACGTATCGTAAAGGCTTCCGCATGCGAGAAATTGCCATTTTGTGAAATTTAAAAGAAATTGCCTAGTAGAATGTGAGTGACACTGTTCTCTTCAACTTAAAAATAAATTGGTGAATATTATGTAGATAATTCTTTTATAAAAAATAATTCTTCCTTGATGAAAAGGATTATTTACTAAAAACAAGCAATCAGGTTCACGCTGTATCCCGCAAGTATGTTAGCAGTGAAGGGAGAGAAAGCGTAGTGTAAATACCCCCCGCGTCTACTTTCTTCTTCTTTTTCTTCTTCTTTTTCTTTTTCTTCTTCTCTAATTTAAATTAATAATTGTATAGTCATTCATAAATAATTTCTCTTAAACTTGTGCAAATAGCTACTACTAATAAAACAACGGTCGTACGTTTGGAGACAACCTAAAAAATATTGCGCGTGCCACTAAGCTGCCGTTCGCAATTTCCATTCACGAAGCTTTCGTCACAATTAATGTTTCTTACATTTATGACTTATGTTTAATAATAATAGTGTATATAAGGAATATTTGCAATTACGATTTTAATAAGAAAAAAATAGATATACGCTTTAAAAAAATAATCTTTCGAATCAGGAAAAAAAATTCTAAATCTATTGTATGTTTTATCTGGTAAAATAAAGCAATATTAGTATCTACATTAACCTTAAATTGTATATTGTAATGAGAGAAGATTGCTTTGACAAATATTAAAAACAAATAATTATTATTTCATTCAAAACCCAATTATAATTAAAAATATTTTAACTTGTTAAAGTAGCAAAGCTAACCCAAGTTTGACAACAATTGGTTTTAAAAAAACTATTTTCTATAAATAACGAAGGATGTTTCTATATTTGTGAAGACGAGTTCGACGACAAAAACTTAAATGACAAGGACGAAATGGTGGCAAATGTGTGGAAGTAACCTGTATATTTTTTACTTGTCCATCAACGAAGGGGCTGCATCTGCTAAATATAGTGCTATTGTCGCCGGTACCAATACATACGTCGTTATCGACGATCGGGCCTACTTAGTGGTGCGCGTGCGCATGCTCTCGGTCGCTCCACGGCGCAGTCCAAAGCGCGCGGAGCGTTTGTACGCACGGCTTTACTTTTATTATAAAGTTTGAGAAACAAGGGTCGAGGTGACCCGCAGTACGATGCAATTGTGTTAGTGACTTTTTTACTGGACTACCTTCATACGTGATTGCTACTTATGATGCATGTAAGTTTTTTTTTTATTTTAAATATTTTAATTTCACTTGTATTTTAAAAATGATGGTTCTCTAAAATTGGAATGGAAAACATTAGACATGACAATAGACAAAGAAAAACAAGATAAAATTAAAAATATTTATTTAGTTTAGTTTTGGTTAGAACATTTATTATTTATTTAGTTGTGCATGTCCACCTTGAAATTTAATCATCCGTTTAAAAGTTAATGGTTGTTGAACTCTATTTTATTTATTAGTAATTAGTATATTTATATGTTCTGTACTTGACCGATGCTTAGAAATAATATAATTTATCGCTTGCTTTTAATACACTTAAACATAAGTTGTATTTTTTGTTACAAATTCTTTATCCTTTGGCTGTCGTGGCACAGGGGCACAAGCGTGTGATTGTAAACGCGACGGTTATAGGTTAGATATTAAATCAAGGGGATTAATTATTACTAAATAATATTTTTTCGCTCTGCCAAGGCAAAACGCGGTATTAAGTTCCGCCACTAAACATATGAGGGATACAGTGAGTGATGCTGAGAAAAATCTTTATAAGAATTTATAGCTTAAATAAATGCTTTTATTGTCACAGTGTGCAGTTTCTTAATTATAAATGTGATCATATTAATTTCTAGTAAAGCACAATTGGCTTCAAGTTTCTAGAATCCTAAGCGTAACGACGCTTGTGGTGATATGTGTTTTGTTTACATTAACAGCAGTGCTCGTTAAGCAACTTATATTTCTTTAAACAACTCCACTTGATCATCTTAATTTGCTTTTAAGAAATGTCACTCAACACTTTGAAATAAAACGCTTTAAACAAACTTCTATTACTAAATATTTTACTTACTTACCTAAAGATTTTGAAGGATTATTTGTGAATTTGAATATTAAAGGGCATTTAACAAAGAATATTTATTTGTAATAACATCAGAGAGTTGATGTATGGGGCTAAACCCTTATATTTAATATATAAACCAATGAAGTATATGGATATTTCAATCAACTATTAGATTTCGTTTTCTTTTCCAAGTTTATGTAATAATAACAGGATTTAGCCTAGTATATAGCATTGTATTCTTTATTATAAAAACCTTGAAGGCGAAGTTTGTTTGTGCTTGACTAATCCCAATTAATTCTCACTTAAATCAATTTCCATCAACATTTTTATGATATCTTTGATACACAAATCATCGGATTCTACTAATAACGAACATTTCGAGATAGATATTAACTAAAGTTACATTTTAAAATAAGTAAGCATAGAAATATGAGGAACATTTGGAATATTTCCAAAAGCTTTCAATAGATTTGAACTCCTTATTAAATATTATATATATATTTCCAAAAGCTTTCAATAGATTTGAACTCCTTATTCTTATTTCTTATTTCTTATTTCTTATTTCTTATTATATAATAAGAATTCTACAGAAATCGCTTGCGGTTTGGGAGTCTCATTAATTCGGTTTTTATTATATAAACGCTTCGATCGAGATCTAGTTTAACTTATTAATCTAATTATTTATGCCCCAAGAATGATTTATGGTTAGAATTTTTTAAATTAAAAATACGTGAAAGATACATATGACTTTTATGACATATTATTCTATTTTAAATTTCGTATAAGTACAAGATATTTTACTATCATTTAACTTTTCTAACACGAAAGTAATTCATTTTTTAATAATAAAAAAAAACAACGTCATTGGTTATTTTGTTTTGTATGTATAATACGAATATAAGCGGTGGCTGTCGATTAGTATTCCTGTAAGGTATTCTGATCGTGACTTCTTTAAGTAACGTATCAGAATTCAGGGATATAAATATATTAAGGAAAATATTTTATTGTGTTCCAATGTGATATGTAAGTAAAGGGCCTATTAAGTTATAAGTATATTTAATATAGTATGTAGTCGAGGCCATCGTGGCGCAGCGGCACAAAGGTGTGACTGTAACGCAACGGTTGTGGGTGCGAACCCCACTCGAGGAAGTGGAAATATTTATTCACGTTCATACTTCCATTACTTCGCTCTGCTGTCGATGCATAGCGCGGCTTTGAGTTCTGCCACTCAGCACGCAATGCCTCCAGAATTCTTAACACTAGGTTCCCTCCGCCTAACCTGCTGTGCGCGGGATACAGCGTGAAGCTGATTTTTTTCTGTTTAAATTGTAGATTTCCCCAACAAATGTATTTGTGGAAAAATTACTACTACAATATCAATATTTTATTTACAAAATGTTAAAACGTTGGTATAAAAACCTAATGTTTCTCATTCTTCGGTTCATTAATCATGTCAAGAACGTTTTAACTATGAACTATGGCTAGTTAGTATTGATTACAAATAGAGGTTTCCTTGAGTGGTAAAATTTAAACATAAAATGTACCAATGATGTCAATATTATAATAAATATAAAAAACAATACTATTATTGATATTACTATATTAATTATTAATTTAACATCAACCCTTGTCTGGGTTAGCCTTAGGCCTCAAATTTAAATTACTTCTCATATTTCTTTTTAATAACAGGAAGCTTTACAATATCTTTTGTAAATAACTTCCACATGAGAGATCGATGGGGCACTCAATTATAAGAAAATGATTTCTGTGTTTTTTGTTCGGATGTTTCTCATTCAAATTCATTGTAATTCTGTTACATCAAATCACTAAGGCGCATGATTTGTATATTAAACAAATACCATTATATTGAAATGCTACGGCGATTTAAAACAATATAGCTATTTAGCGAATTCAAGCGCGTACGAGATTATATTTAAAATTGTCTGGATGTTTATGAATAATGAGCTTAAATCTATGAACATGGCAGCGATATGTAGATGCAGGCTTGCGTCATACTTGGCAAGAAGGCATTACAAAATTACTTCACCATTGTTCTTCGTTCACGGAACACCGTTTGTTGGTGCATTCTCGATCGACGAGTTCGAATACGGCCGACGTCATTGTGTGCATCCTAGGCGTTTCCCACACACAGCAAAAATATAATGAAATCACGTAGAAAGTAACGTTACTAAAAACGCACGACGCTTTGCGGATCATAGATATTACTGCAGTTAAAGATATGTAGTCAATATTCTTGTATCGAGTCTTTGATCACATACACTAGAAGCTAGAACTACATCATATTCTATACAATTTTTTTTAAGTATACCTTCAAAACAAAATAGATAAAATAGCACTATATTATAAGAAAAAGCTTAAAGATTTATTATCTGTAAAAACAAGAAAGTCACCGTATTTCTTTCTAAACGAATATATATTTACATTCCCATTATTATTTTAATATCACGTCCTAAACTCGTTAATTATCATCCCTACCCTCATATACTCGTATTTCCATCTTGTATTCTTTTTCCTTGATCTGTTACTACATTTGTAACTCCTTGAATGACCATATTGTCGCTGGAATGTAATAGATTTTGGAATGCGTACGTGTCGGTTTAATAATAAGCATACTACACCATTGATAATGCCTATTGTTTTTTCTATATCGTAACAAAAAACATGTTTTTTTGGGTTGCAAGATTTACTTTGAAATATTTCACGTTTTTTATATGTATTTCTTGAAGTTATACTTATATAGAATGATTTATTTGGAATGATTATTGTTTTAACTGTTGATAATAAATTTACAGACTTCCGAGTCATTAGTAAATTTTAATTCTCAATTGAGGGTAAAAATATGGACGTTTTGATTTAAAAGTGCACGCAGATTATTGAATCGGAGAATTTTATGAAATAAATAATAATATATTTGAATTTGGACAGAGAGAGAGAGAGAGCTGGGACAGCATTCATTATTTATCTTTTCTTCGGATATAATTATCTTTCCATGTTTCTTAAATTGTATTTTCAGCAGAGTTATAACTTTAAATAATACATAAGGGCATAACAAACTAATGATATGTTCTACTTAGAGCAGATTTATTTTATTTTTTATGTCATAAATTAAAAAAAATGTCATATGTTAATGTTCTTACGAGCTCTAGAACAAGGCTTACTACTTATTCGTATATTTAAAAATATTGAAATTCAATATAAAACCTATCAAAATTTAGCTTTAACTAATATTGGGAAATTTCTATTACTTATTAACAAGATAACAAACTGTTATTATTTTTCAATTTACACCTGGCTAAAGTCAAAACAACTTTTTTAACAAAATGTGAATCTATTTATGATAGGAATACATACACCTGTCCGAACGGAGCACAGGACTAGTAACCAATTAATTTTTCTCTTTCACATGTCTTTTGTAGTCAATAATAGCTTTTTCTATATAATGATGGCGATAATGTTTTAAATTGAAAGTCTAAATCATCAAATATTCTATATATATTAGAGACGTTCGATATACATACATACAAATTAACGACTTATACATATTTATAAATTAATTAATTAATTTAGACACCTTTTTAATGTTAATTAAATTATAAAAATGTTACATTACCTCGAAAGAAACTTTATTATTTATTTTAATCTATCAGAATATATCTAATGTAAATTGATTAATGCGCTTAAGATATTATGTAATAAAAAAAGTGGGACAATAGATGTTATGTGCAACATATAAAATATATTTCCTTATCAATAATATTTTAATCATGAGACAACCTACTTTTTATAAAGCTTTTTTTGAGCTTCTAAAGCTTTGTTTAGAACTATTATACAGGGGGGTAGGCAGTGGAATCTTAAAGTTGAGAGTTAAGACACTGGGTTTTTTATTTTCCGCCGTATTTTCGAGGCATTGCGTGTTAATTTGAGTAACTCAGCGCCGTGCTTTGTCTCGACACCAGATCGAGAAAATGAAAAGATTAAATATTTCATTTTCTCGGGTGGGAATCGAATCCACAAACAGTCTTCAGACCTCATACAAGGCTTAACACCTGTAAAGCTTAATTTAGACCCTGACGTATATAATATTTAAGCCGTCGTGGCGTAGTGGCACTAGGGTGTGACTGTAATGCGACGGTTGTGGGTTCAATCCCCACTCGAGGAAGTGAAATATTTACTTACGGCAAAGCGCGGCATCGAGTTCTGCCACTTAACACGCAAGACCTCCAGAAGTCGGCAGAAAGTGAGGAACGGAGTGTCTTATCACTGCAGCTGATATTTGTAATAGTAAAGTAATAAGTCAGGTTTTATGAAAAGGGCGACGTTTGAGTCACATGTATAGACAGCAGTTGATGATGTAAAGTAAATTATTGGAAAACAACGTTGCGCAAGGAGAAAGCGGGAAACAGTGAGTTACT
>DWGR01004520.1:0-11090 GCA_018247715.1 Heliconius burneyi
CTAAAAAAAGAAAAATACGTTTCAAAATATTCGACTTCAAATACGCTTATTTGATTAACACCATTTATAAATAAATCATTCAATTGTTACGTATCGTGATTATACAATTTGTTATCACTAACGAGTACGTAGAATGTTCTAGAAATATCAAGAAATATTTGAGACATTAGACAGTGTCTGTTATTCTTTATTTCATATAAAATACATTGATTTGTTGCGAGTACGATTCCCACTTGGGGGAACTAAACATTTAATATTACTATTTCTTCGTTGTCATCACGAGGCAAAGCGCGGCGTTGATGTACGCCTTACCCGCCGGCCTACCCTAATATGTGGGGGATACAGTGAGAACTTACAAAATATATATATTCATGTCATTTCTATATTATATATAGTACTATGTATATAAGTACCTATAAGAAAAATTTGCTAAACCAATTATCTATATTAACCTCTCAGAACTACACTCGAGTATTGATTCAACAGTGAGTTCAATTTGAGCGCATTAACACTACTCTGTAATGTTTGTTTAAAGCCTGTAAACAAATATAACGATATTAGGATTTTGAAATTTGAGTTTCACTTGAATGCGTAATGAAGTGTCAATTATATTGATAGGTGTGCTTGTTTGTTTACCGTTTTGTGACGTCATCGAGTATTGAGTGTCTGACTGGAAACGAAGCTAAATGTTAACGCGATAGTTGTGGGTTCGATTTCCCTTCAGGGCGAATTAATTATCTTCATTTTCCGCCGCTCGTACTAAGCGAGAGTTAAGGTCCGCCGTTTAACTCGTAATGTTTCGAATATTGGGCGGTGCGTGGAGAACGACATATCTTAATATTAAGGTTTCTCTGCCTACCCTGATGTATGCGGGATGCCGTGGAGCTTTTTGGCTTATTCTCGAATGTCCGTCCTGGTAAGGTACAGCGCGGTGTTAGGTTCCACAACCACCTGTTTAAGCTTGGTCGCCTGGCTCTGGACTTAGATAATTAACTTAATAATCAATTGTATTTATATACTTATAATTTAATTGATTCCTAAGACAGACCCTGGCTAATACAAACTTCGTTATTAAAGAATATTCATTTGAACTTTGATCCCACAACCATCGCTTTCACTAAAACATGTCTAAACTATGCCAAGAAGGTGTAAAAACATATTTCTTCTGATTTATTCAACACGTTTATATAAATCACTATAAAATATCGATAAAGACTTAATAATATGAATATATAGGCGACTCTGTGTGACCGCGTTAACATCGCCGCCAGCGTTGCATGTAATTTACCCGGTCTTAGAATCTCAATGAATAGAACAGTAAATGTCATAGAGGTGTTATTATTAATATATGTTTTTTATTTAAAACATAATTATATAGGTACATTAAGTTGAGTTGTACAGATACAACGTCTGGATGTAAACGCGACGATTGTGAATTCAGTTCCTACTCTGAGGAATGAATAATTTTCATTTTTTTTTCATTAATATTTTTTGCTATTCCTTTGTCACTCACTCTCTCGACGACAGGACATGTTATTCTTAATTATCTCTGTGATATCCTTGTCAGTACATTTTTTTTTTCGTGAGGAAATCCTGTTACGGATACCGGCCCGATTGGGGACTCGGACGGGTTATGTGGGACTCGCGGACCGGCACTTTTGGCGAGAGCCGTCCGAATACCCACTAAAACCTCACGGTGCTCCTCCTCGACCGCCACTGGTCGCGAGACGTGGGGACTGTTGAGTCTTCCGCAAAATCCTTGTCAGTACCTGCCATTCTGTGTACCTCTCCATTGCGGATTTGAGCAGAAATGTATGTATATTAGATACAATTTTCAGTTAGTAAAGATTGTTTTATGTAGAACGTGTTGTTCTCTGAATACATGGGTATTCAAGAAATATATTCAAAACCTGCTCGTGGTTTCGCCCGCTTGGATTTGTTTAAACGGGTAAAATCAAATAAAAGAATAATTATTAAATTTACTAATTTGCATATTTTTTTCGTTTTCAATAACAATATCATTTGCAAATAAATATCTATACCTATATTGAAAAGCAAAATTTCGTCGGTAAGTCAATAAAACAGTTATTTGTAGCTGTTTTATTGACTTACCCACGACATCACGATGTTATCAAAAATTTATATTGTAATAATATTAGCTCCATAGTTTCTTTACTTCCCGCCTTAAGATTTATACAGCATTTAACTCGACGTTGGTTTAGATTAGCAGTTCAAAGGGCCTTAGCTGACCCCGTCTTTGCACAGAGCACCTATTAATAGAACAAACTGTTTACAAATATGTCTGCCTTCGACTAATTGTTGTAATATATTATTTTTATTTTATGATTAATGTGATTTACGTATGTAAATTACACTGTGTATTTTATAAAAGTATTAGATTAATTTGTTTGATTTATGCTATATAGTATATTGTAGTGTCTCGTAGCATAGTGGTAGTGAATTATTGTATAATAATAATAGTGTATATGTGTGTTCGACTTCTGCATGTGAAATAAATATATTTAATTTATTTTCATTTTCTCATTCTGGTAATGTAAGCCCCGGCGTTTACTTAAGCAAATGTTTAAAACTGGGGCGGAGAGCGGAGAACAAATGTCCTAACACGTTGTTCTTCAGTTCTCTCTACCTACCTTAATATGTAATATATGTAGGATAGAGCGTGAAGATAAAAAAAAAACTAGTGAATTATTTATTTCATCGAGCCATGCTATCAATTTAAAAAATAAATAAAACATTAGGAATATTTATTTATCTATAGATCATTAAGTTAAGCCATGAATTAAGGTTGAAGAATTTAAAAAGTTTCACCAAAAGCTGTCGAATGAATTAAAATATCAAGTTACAGTCAACTCTTGATTGTATGTTAAGATAAACTATTATTTATATAATGTTTATGTATTATTGTTTCTATTTATTAGTAGATACTTTCTTTATTTTCATGCATGTGCAGATTTGTTTGAATTCCGTTCTCCATTTTTCACATATTTTAGAGGCACTGTAAAGTAATACCTCGCCTGATAAAAAAAATACCAGTCTAGTTACATTTGGGTCAAAGCAATCTTCACATATCGCAAAGCAACGGTAACATGGTGGTAAGTCACTCCGTTCGATACCTTCGAAAAATTGTGTGTTGAGTGGCGGAACTCACTCACACTTTGTCTTTTCATCGGAGCAAATAAATGAAAACAATTTCTGAAAGGGAATCAAACCCACAACCATCGCGTTAATAGTCACACTATACCCCATTTGGCCACAATGGGATCAATATTAATCATGATACAAAAGTCTCAACTTTATTTCGGTAGACATTTTTAAGTAATACCGCGTCCGATTAATCTCCTTTATCTCCGATCGACCACTTGAATAATCGTATACGAAATGAGTTTAACATAAATTAAGTTTTCTACGACACCTGTAAGTTTGCATCAAACGTTAAACGATTCTGAACCTTGTACCACCTCAGTAGACACCAAGGCAGTGGATTTTATAATTTAGTTTGTTTGTAATAATGAGGTGTATTCTAAAGAAAGGTTAAGTGTTAACATTTGTTAGTTAATGGTGTTTTTTTTAAATGATAATTTGTGTCGAGTGATCGATGGCCTCGTGTTTTGTTGGATATATAAATGCAATCAATTAATGTAGTGTTGGGTATAATTGATTTTAAGTAATTTTTTGTGTTGACTTGGCTTATTAATTGTGGGTAATTAATAATTTACAATGTACCTATGTAGAGGAGTAGTGGCGCAGTGGGTTAGAGTCTTATTTTTATGCGACGGTTGTGGATTCGAATGAAATTCTCAAGATTCTTAACGCTTTTTTTCCATTTGCTTCCTTGTGCTGTGTGATTGATAGGAGAATTTAAAATACCTTGTCGTAGCGCAAAAGCACAAAGTGTTATTCTAAATGCGACAGGTTGTGTATTCGATCCCAGTCGAAAAATTAAATATTTAATATTTTCATTTCGGTTTGTTTTGTCCCGGTGTCGAGACAAAGCGCGGCGTTGAGTTCCGTCTCCAACACCGAAAGCCCTAGAATTCTATTGTTCCACGATTACTTTAACACACACGAAATTCAAAAATACAACCGAAACCGATATCACATTTCACATAAGTACAGACAAAAGGCAAATGAAAAATCGAATTCGCAATTACCTCAACAAAAAAATATAAATATCCGCCGTCCACGAGCACCAATTAAAATGATTTATCCATCGATAAATCGTATGAATACAAGTAAGCTTAAACACTTTGCCCATACTATACGTTACGTGGGTGTTTTATCGAGGCTTACTGGCCTTTAATTTATTGCTAATATCCGTTTTTTTTTTATTTTGGTTTTTCCATGTTTAATTTGTGGAGAGGTCTTTGTCTTTTACTATGTATGTCTTTTTGTAAAATGTTTTTTATGCTGTATCGAAATGAAAAATGAGTGGTGGAACTCAATCCCACGCTTAGCCTTGTTTTCAGAGCGGCGAAATGAAAGTATTAAATTTTGCCAATTGAGTATCGAACCCACAACCGTCCCGTTTATAGTGGCACGCTGCATTACGACGGTCTTGATATATATAATATTAACCTATTCCTATAGCAGAGAAGACAAAGGAAAAATATATTTTTTAACATTTTTAAAGTGTTATTACACACTTAAAGGAAAGAAAATATTAATTAAAAAAAAGATATAAAAATTTAAAAGATTGGAGTTCTGAGACGATTTCCAAAGAGGGGCGGGTACAAATCCCGCTACGTTAAAGCTTTTATACGTTTCGTAATAAAGAAAATTTAGCGTTAAAACTCAACACGGAATATCTCAAGATTGTGACGAAAAATGAGAAACGGTAGTGTCTCTCCATTAGGGAGAGGAGAATTTTAACGTTAGGTTCCCAGGTTCCCTATGTCTACCCCTCTAAAAAAAGAATATAAATTCCTAGTACGCAATACGTAGTTACGAGTACAAAAAAGCCGCACCCAAGCATACGAAGTTTCTCATACAAATGTCAAGCGTGATTGATTGCACATTGTACCTACTTTATTGATACACCACTTAACACAAATCACATATTAATTATATACTGTTGCGTGTTAATCACTATTAATCGACCGTCGGACATGTTTACATGAGTTTTCAATATGCATTTAGGTTTTTTACTGTGGTTTTACTCGTTTCTTTATTAATTTTTGTATTAAAATACTAGAAGAATATTTTTATTTTGTTTTCTTGTTTTATTAGAAAAACAGTAGAGTTTGATTCCGCCATTTAGCACGTAATGTCTTTATAATTGGGCGGTAAGTAGGGGAAAGAGTGTCTTAACATTAGTTTCACGCTTTATCCCGCATGCCTATGGTGTAGGTTGACAAGGCATATAGTTAAAACACTCCGTTTTTCACTTTAGATACTTTCATATTTTCAGAAATTTTGGAAGTAGTGGATTACCTTAATAAGTATAATTATTTATATTGCGCATCTTTAGGGTATAGAGGAAAAGAACCTGTTCCTTTTTCAATAGATGACTAGGTCTCTACGTCACTAGGTCGCAACGTTATTTCACCTTGATTAACTAGGTCGAGATACATTTGTATATTCTAAAATGGATGTTCTAAATTTTTCGCTAAGTGGCATTTGAAGCTACAATCGTCACTAGTTAGATATAACATGTTAATTTTACCATAATAATTCAATAATATGTTTTCAAAGACCTCTAAACGGCATTTTTAAAATAGTAAATATTTAATATAGCCTATAGATACTCATAGCTTTCATCGAGAAAGGGATCTAACAGTTAATTTGACCGAATAGTTCCTAACATTAGAGCGTTTAAGCAAACAAACTCATTTTTCATATTGATATGAAATTTCAATATACATGGTTTTTTTGTTAAAATTGTCTGTGCGTGTTTCCACGACATTACAGCCGACAGCTTCTAATTAATGAGTTAAATTCCTTATAATTATATCTGTTTGCATGTCGATTGCTCGGTAATTATTTATGTGGTTACAGCCTTTTTATGATAGAGTTACGTAATTTATTTCTTTGAATAATTCTATTGATAATTTGTGTTTTTTTATTGACATTTTATATGTAAGTTTTATATGTAAATTTATTTTTTATATGGCAAAGGATAAAGAAAGAAAAGATGGCAATAAATACTTTTTTTTAAGGGAAATGAAGAAAAATAATTTTATTTTATGAAAATGTAAATATTCTTTACCTTTATACGGCAGAAAGTGGAGAACGGCATGTCATAACACTACGTTCCCTCTGCTTACCCTGGTGTGTGCGGGATACAGAGTGAAGCTGATTTCATTTCTTTATCTTTATTAACGAGTGATTCTATTTCTATTTACCACCTATTGCTATTAGAAATTGGGTTCAATGGCAATGCTTGAGGGTACGATTTACTGAAAATTTTTCGCTTTGAATACAGACATAGCGGAGCGTTAAGCTCTGCCATTTGACGCTCAATGTATTAAACCGAATTTCTCAATGTATTAAACCGAATTTCTCAACATCAGGTGATGATGTTGACCTGATGTTTCAACCCGATATAAAGCGTGAAGTTAAAAAAATACTCACAGTTAGTTTCATGCTTATAAATTTACATCTTGACTGCAGTTCTTGTCTTTTAAAATAAACAAATAATTTAAGCATAATTACTCCCCGAAAATTGAACCCACTATCACCGTTTTCACAGTCCCACTGCGTCACGATGAGGTCATGGTTTTTATAGAGAATATAATAAACATTTAATTTTTTTTATTGCAACATGTTTGATTTAGCAGTAATTTGTGTACAATTAAATAAAATGTTAATGTAAACATTTAAATCTGCATTTTAATTACATTTAAATATGACAGAATTTATTGATCACTACTTTATAATACATTGTCGTTCACAAGGACGTCCCTTGTGGTGCAGGTGTGCAAGTCAAGCCGATAATTGTAGGTTCGAATACTGAAGAGTGTTTTAACTTTACATTTTTCATTTCAAATATAGCAGATAAGGTAGAGAGCTAGCTAGAGTTAAGACACTCCGTTCTCCTCTATTGAGTCTCACTGTATTGAGTGGCGGCAGTGTGAATTCAACTCACAACTATTGCGTCCTCTATACTAATTTATTAAAAACTATTCTTTTATTGGAATCAAAAAATAAATAATATTGCAAATGAATAAACACGAAATTTAAATAAATTATTTGCTTAAAAATATAGATATGACTTCCGGGTGCAATCTATTAGAATATTTAAGCAATATTATATAATGCATTATGGAAATTATAATTCTGCTCTGTTAAAAAACAAGAGAGGAGTGTTTAAACATTAAATTCCCTCTGCCCATCGTACTTTTTACGGGATAGAGCGTGAAGCGAAAAATCACACAATTACCAAAATACAGACAAAAAATAGAACTATAAGTATACATAGTTAATTTATATAAAATATATATTTAAATTGAAAAAATATATTTTATTATGAAGTTATTAATGACTAATAAATATTTATATAACGATATTTCAATGCACAATATTCGGTGGCCAACAAATCATAGTGTCAACATTAGCATAATATTCATAGATTTGTAAATCTATTCGTATTGGCACAGTGGCGTGGACAGCATCTGACTGTAAACGCGATCGTGGGTTCGATTTCCACTTGAGGTAAAATTATTTTTATTTCCACGCTCTGGTATCTACATAACGCGGTGTTCCGCTATTCAACGTTTCTCATAAGTTGGTCAGAAAGTGGAGAACGGAGTGCCTTAACACTTTTTTACTCCGCTTTCCCTGCTATATTCATTATAATGCTTTGACGCGGATAATAACATGAATTTCACTCATATTGTATAAAAAATAAATAGTTTTCTAAATCCATGTTCTATTTTTCTGTTTGTATTTTAACGTAATTAGTCTGAATATTACTAATGGAGACTATGAGAGACTTTGTTAAAAATCCTGCAGCAAAAAATAAGAGAAATATCTTATTTTTAGGATAATATTTTGTTTTTTATTGTACAACCAAAATGTTTTTATTGTGTAATCACAATGATATACAGACCTGTATGTAATAATAAAATATCTATATTTATTATATTTATCTACTCTATAGCATGTATACCTTTGTTTGTCCCATTGTCAGTAAGTAAAAGAATCGGTCGATCAAAGATCAGCGTATATGATAAAGGATATCGTTACACCGTGATATGTAATATAATTATTTTAATTGTTTTATATTTCCTGTTATATAAATATACTCGAATACTCTGGCTTTTAATTTTTTCTGTTACAATTTTTTTTTACTTTCACTAAAAATTTATATAATATTACGCTCAAACCTTATTAATAATTAATATAAGATTCCATTTAAAGTAGTAGAATCTAACGTAGTAAGATCGTAGGCCTTGCATCATCATTATCATCAAAAGCTAATAAAAACTTAGTCTAGTAGTCAAATCCCTTAGACGATTTTTAAAAGGCGCGGCTGAGAACCCCGCTACATACAAGTTTTTATTCGTTGCTCTTAAATTAATAAAATTAATAAGATTATTTAAAATCAATAAGAATATTCTCTATTCTTAATATGGAATATTTTTTAAATTGTTAAAAATATATTCATATTTTAAGTTATGCCCTCTTTGCTCTGGCACCTTTGCAACCATATTTGTTCGTCTATAGTAATTTGTATGAAGAGACAGTAAACAAAACCGTTCATTGTATGCAAATAGTATTGATAATATTTATGATAAATCGTTCGTCTAAAAGTCAAGATTGTCAAGATTGGAATAACCTACTGTCGTGTACGTGGACGGTGATTTAAAGAAACCACCTGTGTAATACTTTGAGAACCTTATATTTTTTTTTAAATTTAATCACAGCCGTCGTGGCGCAGCGACACAGCGTACTATCTGTAAATAAAACGGTTTTGGGTTCGATTGAACTTTGGGGAAATTAATTATGTAATGTTTTCTTTTCAAAAGAAAGCGTGGAGCTTCGTCATTTAACACGCATGTTTCGAAAATTAAAAGGAGCGAAGGACGATGTTTTAAAACGAGGTATAAAAATGATGTATGGGGATTGAAGTACCATTTAAAATGATCCCCTCAATTTGAAAGGAATTTGCAACGATAATTCAACCAATATAACTGCACCAATTTTGACCTGGCTACCACTTCAACGACAAAGTAAACCACCTACCAAATAAGTAAAACCAGCAATTCATGTAGATCAAATTTATTACTAAAACAAGCTATAATAAACGGAAATACTTATTAATAACGGATTGAGTCGTGATCCATAAATATGTCAAAATAAATCTATTACAGTGTAGCAATTGACATTCGCGATACGTTGCGACATTGAATCAATAAATAAATTAATACAATGCTGGCCAAGGTGTTTGGGAAATTATTGTTTTCGATGTCAAATGGCTGTTAAACTTAATGACAGGTGGTTTTTTTTTGTAAAATTTATGTATTTTTAATAATATTTTAGTTAATAATGTTATTTTATGAGGGTGGCGGGTACTCGTGGCGCAGGGGCACAAGCGTGTGTAAGCGTGACTGGTTGTGGTTTCGATTTTGACTCGAAGAAATTAAATATTTAATATTTTTATTTGTTCACCCTGGTGTCGAGGTAAAATGCGACAGACACCGCTACATGTGGGATACTGCGTAACAAAAACCATTAATATTCTAGTAGGATTGAGGCTATCGTGTCGCAGTAATGAAGCGACTTTAAATTCGATGGATGGGTTGAATTGCCGGAATCACTTAAATGTTCTGGTAAGAAAGTGCGACGTTGTTCTGCTTTTAAATACGGAGAATAGAGTTTCTTGACACTAGGTTTTTTCCTTTACTACCATATGCAGGATAATGTACTTACATTAAAAATACAACGATGGCTTATACCAAATTCAAATACACTCTAAAATACATATAAATATTTAAAAAATTATAAACTCTCTAATAACTTAATAGAGTTTCGCTTAAATTAATCTTAATTTTATCTTAATAGCTTCAAGAATCAAACATGCAAATTGTTCGGAGTATTCTTATCTTTTTGATATTTCTTGTCGATAAAGTAGAGTCACGGTGCGGTGGTGTAAAAATGCAAATGGCAATGGGGCCAGGAAAATTGATTTTTACATATTTTATTATTAATAAAAATTCGAAGGAAATGATATGTTGTTATTTTACTATCATATACAGGTTTAACAGATGGCCCATCCCAAAATTTGTACTAACAAAAAAAAAGGAGAAAAAAATCAAAACTTTTACTCAAAAAGCTGATCTTTTTTTCAATCTTCAAAGTCAAGATAAGATGATTTATTATTAGGTAAATCTGCAAAGATTAGGTAGTATATTATTAAAGCTAAAATTTTGTGCTACGTTGTCATTAAATGTAATTATTAGAGATCAGGTCTCAGAGGCATAACCCCATCAGTAAGCGTGCGGTTGTGGTTTCGACTTCCATTCAGAGGAAGAAATATTTTATGTTTTTATCCTGGCTCTGGCAATGTGACCAGGCGCATTTCTGTTCATACAGCACGCAGAAACCTAGGGAAAGGCGGGGATGGAGTGTCTTAACACTAAGTTCCCATGTTCCGTTTGCCTATCCTGCTTGTGTGGGTATTTTACAAGACGCTAAAATAATAACTAACAAATGTATAATGAAGATAACATTTAATTAGCATAGATACTAAAAAATATATGTTTTGGTTCACAAAATTACAATATACATACATAGTTAATTATTTAAGTCTATTTAAGTTATTATAATGGTAACTTTACTGTCAAATGTTGTGACAGTTTTACGACACAAGGTGTAAAAAACTGTATGAAAATAAAAATACTCCTTGTTTTAACTGACGGCTTATAAATAATGGTGGTAATATATTTTCAAATGATAAAAAAAAATTTGTAATAGTAATAAAAAAAAAATATACCTTTTCTGTAACTTCACACTGTATCCCATTAAGACAGTTCGGCCCAATTCTGGAGACGTGATTTTTGCGTGTTGAGTAGCGGAACTCAACGCCGCGATTTGCCTCGTTATAGGAGAGAGGAAATGAACATATTAAA
>DWGR01004521.1:0-11088 GCA_018247715.1 Heliconius burneyi
AAAAAGTTTTTAATTAACATCACAAATGTATGTTAGGTACATTTTCAATATTTCTCAGTGTAACATAAAAAGTAAAACGATGGAATTGCATACACATTTCATATATGTCTCTTAATTATACTATTACTATATTAATCTTTTAATATTTAGAATAAATATTGATAACTGAATGGTCTTTATTGCGTTATTGGACTTGGACTGGGTTTATAAATTATTATTTTTTATTTTATATATATTACATTCGGCATTTTTAAGATGTCTAACTTTATGCATCATATTTTGCACTCATGCCCTAGGAACATATTTCTTAAACCTGTTGTAATTGCTAAACCTAAGGTGTATTTTAAATATATTTTGCTTAATTCGAACCAACGTTTGTATGTGCTTTTTAATTTTAAACACTAATTTATATTAACCCCCAATAGAAGAAGAAGGAAATTAAAAGATAACATTTATTGTATAATTTTATTTTGAACATCCATTAATAAAATTGATGGAGCGCTACATACTGTTTTTTTTTTAACTAAGTATAGGTACTGCAGTATATATTAAGGTACATTTTAAATATATTACAATTGATAAAATGCAACAATCATTCTTCAAAAAATTGTCTCTTATATTTAGATATAATTAATACATGGACTGAGTCCAAGAGCGCCACCCGCCTTGCTCTTACTAAATTTCAAATATTGTATTCGAGAGTGAAAAAATAAATGGTAGATTATTTTTCTAAGACGTACTAGTATGTATGTAATATTTCTATGCAACTAAGGCAGAACTGTATAATATATAATAACATAATATTACAAGTGACAAGCGGGCGGTGCGAAGATCGGTACTTTGATAACGAGATTAGTCCAAGCCGAAATTGCATTTTCATCAGTCATTCACATTTTCAAGTTATATTAAATCTATTTGTATTGCTTCTTACAAAATAGATCAAGTCATAGTCTACTTAAAAGTTCTCATAAATATAACACAAGTATTTCAACGTTATAGTCAGGCAACAACTCGACACGTATAAAATGGAGAGTAACTGATATATATATCATTATTATATTATAATATTCCTTATATAATTCACATTTCATCAGCGTTAAATTCAACAGATCTAAACACTGCTCTTGTTAACTTAAGAAAAGAACAGTTTTATTTACAGCCGGCGAAATCGGATACATTAGAATGCTATTACATGAAAATTTCGTTTACCATTCATTTAATTAATATAATAAACTAAAAATATATTACAAAAAAACACTACAACATCGATTAAAAACAAAGTCTTGTCGTACAAGATCCAATACGATAATTTATAAAATCACAGGTAATTCTTATGACTAGGCATATTTAAAATTTCATTTCTCTTATAGAGAAAAAATGTGGGTATCGATATCATTTATTATATAACCCAACGAAAAACCATTTAAAGTGAAATAAAATAGTAAATTATATATAACATAGTCTTATAAGCTTAGAAGGTACGCGATGTATAGACTGGATCTCATTGTTAGACGTAGGCGATGTTACTCCTGAAGACCGGCCGCACTATCCGTGATAATGTCCTATACCATATACTCGTATGATATAGGTATATGAAATTTTACCATTAAGGGTTAGTGTGCACTTATTACAGTCATATTTTGGTTTTAATTCATTATAGTACCATAAAGTTCATGCAGTATCCCGCATTTAGCAAGGTAGACAGAGAGAACCTATTGTAAAGGAGAAAACAGAGTGTTCCGTCCCCACTCTCTACCCAATTTTTCGAGGTACTTCGCGTTGGGTGGGATAATAACACGTGCCGCTCGAACCCATCACCATCGTATGTCAAGACGGCCTCTAAAGTTATTCAAATATTTTATTATCCGCAGTACACTTACCCTTAAGAGTATCAGTACATTCAATAATGTTGTACAACCACACATAGTCTACAAAAGTGTAAATATATTTACTTTACATTTAAAAAGTATTTAATGAATGTCACATCTTTATATTACCCTTATATTTAAGTTAAGTTTAATTATATGATGTTCTTAATCTATATATTAGATACGTAATAAAATATTATGATCACCTAAATATTTATTTTTCTAAATAACATAAAAAAAAACAATTAAAGAAGTAAATTTAAAACATTAAAAAAAAACGCTTAAGCAATCCGATTCTTAGTGGAGATTTAAGTACAATACACTTGTCATACAAACATCCACGTATATATTTTGGTCAGTTAAAATCATTTAAACCCTATGTTACGTCAAATTCCGAATAATTAAGTATTTTTCTGGTTTTCTATATTACATAGATAATACTTATTATTAAATTATGGATATAAACATGCAGAAATATAGTATTCTGTCTACACATTTAACATTTTTATACAAAAAATACAGTCGAATTGATAACCTCATTTTGTTACAGAAGTCGGTTAAAAATGGTTTCCAGTAAAATTGTTTAGCCAGCAACAGCTTGTAAAAGGGAAAAATATAATTTTTCCCCTTTTTTCTCGAGCCTTGAACCTACAACCCTACATAAGAAGTCCTCGTTGATCACATTATAATTTTCTTTAATCGATCTCGTATTAAAATCTACTGTTTTTTATATTACATTACCACGTGCATTGTACAACATAGGAATGGGGGGAGGCTTTGCAGGTAGTCCCAGAAAAAAAAATTAAAAATAAGGAAAATATCTTTAGGTATATCTTTGGTGTAAATATAATAACAGTACGTATAGACTACAGACGTATTAATTTGTATTAATAATTATAACTATTTACAGTTCAATTAAGAATATTTAATATTTTTATTTTAGGCAATAAAATATTTTTAGGTTCTTTTTTATGTTTTTTTTTACATTTAAATTCTTCCATTATGCGTCTGGCTTAGCGTACTTAAAATACAAAACATTAAAAAGACAAAAAAAGGTTGTTTTTCAAATTTTGATCCTAATGTGACAAATTATAATTTCGTTGTATTTTTGATTTGAACATAATTCTATATAGCCATAGTAAAAACAATATTATTCTAGTTTCGCCATCTTATTTCACTATTATATAATCTAGACTATCGGTGCATCGATATTGCAAGAGAATTTTCCACTGTTACAATAAAATACATTATAATCTACAATTTTACAAATTAAACTATTTGAAATTACTGTATTAAAACACTATATCTCTTATTTTATCAAAATTTTCGAAAGATAACATACAACAGGGCTATCTATCTATATTTAATATAAAATAATGTTACATAATTTGCATAAAGAATATGAATAAGTAAATAATATATCGTATAATTAGATGTCGTCGTGGCGCAGCAGCACAGTGTATAACAACGGTTGTGGGTTTGATTGCCATTTGGAGAAATGAATGCATTTTTCGCTCTGGTAACAAGCCAAAGAGTTCCCTCAGTCAGCACACATAGTCCCGAAAATTAGACGGTGCGTAAAGAGAACGGAGTGCCTTAACACCGGGTTCCCTCTGCCTACCTCGTTATATGTGGGATAGAGCTTGATGCTAATAAAAAATATAGATGCATACTACGGAAATGTACTGTAAATAGTTTAAGCATGTTTTTGTTTATTTATTAACGCGTTGAGCAGTTTTATCCTGGCTTTAATGGTCTTGTACCGTTGATACTCTTCTTCGTGTCCTTTCTTGTCGTCTCTTTGGACTTTTCTACTGTTCTGCATTTCAAAGTTAACTTCATACTCCTTGATGCTTCGGCGTAAAATCTGATAAAATTAAATAAAACTATTTTAACCGGATTAATCGCGTATATTTTTTATGATTACATTTTTTTAGAAACCAGACATTTCGAATACTTTGCAGTAGTCCGTGGTCACGGTTAGACTCTGTTCTGAATGAATCTGATAAGTTTTTTTTATTTTAGTAATACTTTAGGAAACATAAAATACTTTTTACTCTTGAACCTGCACCTTTTGGAAACTAGTCCTGTAACAACTAAGCCAAAAAAAGAAGTTTGATAAAAACAAATGGCTTAGTGGTTAGAGTGCTTGGACGGTTTCCATGTAGCTGCAGAGGTTCTGGTCTCATTACGTTTTTTTTTTAATTTATTCTATTTATTTAGAGGTAGTTAGTTGTAAAAATTATTAGTATTATGTGAAAGTCTTTCACTTATGCATAGCCGGTTGAAAGCAAAAACTACATACATTTGCTGCGTTCGGCTTACGTTTAAATTTTTATACGTTTTATACGATATATTTTTATCGCAATACACAAATAACAATATACAATCATTATAAACAAAATTGTAAAACTATCGTGTAGCGGTGGAACGACGCCTCACTGTGAGCACGTTTGTCGGTTGAATCCCCGTTCGAGTGAATCATTATATTTTATTTTTTTTTCAAACTTTTAATTGGCAGAGGTAGCCTAGTGCTAAGACACTCCGCTCCCTACTTTCCGCCGATTTCTGGACGCATTGTGTATTGCGTAGTGAAACTCAGAGTCACGGTTTTGCCTCGATACCAGAACGAGGAAATGACAATATAAACAAAATCATTTCCACGAGTGGGGATCGAATCCACAACCTGTCGTGAATACAGATCAGACGCTTGTACCACTGCGCCACAAGTGGCCTCGGTGTCAACGTCTCGACTATTGGGAGAAGTGTATGTTAACACTAACCTCCCTCGGTCTACTCTGTGGGATACGGCATTAATCTACAAAAAGTGAATACACTTACATATTTAAGCATCTTAGCTTCTGTCAGAGCTCTAGTGAGATCTTCAAGTCCCATGCAATGCAAGCCCTCGTTGGGGGCTTCTTCGCTAGTTGTGGCAGATTTGGCAGACGAGGTGGAAGACGGCATCTCCTCCACGCCTTCGCGCGTTGGCGGTGATTGGAGAGGAGTGTCTATGGTTTCCTGCAAATGATCTTTTACGAATAAGTGAAAAATATTATATTTATATGTTAAACTATGAGCTTTCGCTAACTTTAAATAAACAATATAAATACACAGGAGACATAATAAAAACATATATTTAGAAATATAGCAAATAGTTCCAATATAGACAATAGAGGCGCAAGGGTACTAGTGTGTGACCGTAAACGCGATGGATGTAGGTTGAATTCCTATTCGGGAGAGTAAACTATCTAATATTTTCATTTACCCACTCAGATAAGAAAACGAGGCATCGAGTTCCACAACTCAACAAGTAAGCTTCGAGAATTTGGCAACAAGTGGAGAATGGATGTGCCTTAATGGCAACAGAGTGACTAAATACTATGTTACCTCTGCGTCTACCTTGCTATGTGCGGGATACACCGTGACAATTCAAATCAATAACTAATATCTCAAAGGGACAGATAGTACAACTATGTGTGATATAATTTCGTATAAGAGACTATAAAAAATAATATTAAATAAATTGACAAAAAATAAAATTATAATATATCAAACCTGAGAAGAATCCGAAGGTTTCTCTTGTGATTCACTGGAACTATCCACGCTCGTGTTGAAAAGCATCGTTTCGTGTTCGTGGATGGTAGCTAGCTCACCGTTGGTGCCGCCAATAATCTTAAATATATGAAAGAAATACTATAGCACAATTTACAATACGAACAGGTGATATTACTGTTTGAATTTAGAATTTAGATGAAAATTGGAGAACGAAGTGATGTATCTATAAATTTGTCTTCTATACATGTAGGTAGGTACACATAGGTAATCCATTATACCTGTAATCATAGATAATTCGGCAACTTTACGTTACACAGTTTTGTGCACGAAGTCCTGGAGCTTTACCTCTCAAAAAACCGTCCGTGTCCGTAAAAATTTGTAAACTTCTTGTAAAAGTAACAATAATAACAATCTAAATTATCATGTTATGACGAAAGCGTCAAACCAAAAATAGATATTCTGAAAATAATATGAAAACCAAATTGTACACTTACGGCGTCCGGTCTAAAGCTGGCCAAGGCTCGCTTGACAGCTCTATATCTTTCATACAAATGCCTTGCGGCACCTCGCTCCTCCGAATGTGCTGGAGGCCTTCCACGTGCTGCTTCTAAGCGTAGGAGGGCTCTTTGTACACATGATTTCTCTGCAGCTAGCTGCGATGGTGTCCAGTTCGATTCCGGCACGTTAGCTCTACCGGCTGTTTGTCGACAGCCTTCTACCCACTGGGAATTTTATAAATAGTTCGGTGAATTTTATGGTATTCTCTATGGGGATGTTCTTTTTACAATACAACTGTAATTATAATCTTAATTAGAATTACCAGTTAAACATCCAAAAATCAATATATACATACATATATCATTGTGATGTTTCTCAATTATTTATACTTGTATAAGCTAAGTTTATCGCTATTTACTCGCAACAAAAAAGATTTCTTGCGTCGTTACGTGACCATGGACGAAACATGGATACATCACTACACTCCAGAGTCTAAGCGGCAGTCATCTGAGTGGCACACGGCTGGCGAAAGCCGTCCGAAACGTCCGAAACCTCAGCAGTCAGCTGGCAAAGTCATGGCGTCCGTTTTTTGGAATACGCATGGCGTGATTTCATTGACTACCTCGAAAAAGGTAAATCGATCAACAGTGATTATTATATTGACTTACTGGTGCGTTTGAAGGAGGAAATTGCAAATAAACGACCGCACATGCAGAGAAAAAAAATCTTTTTTCATTTCATGAAGACAATGCACCCTGCCACAAGTCGATGAAAACAATGGCAAAATTGAACGAATTGGGCTTTGATCTGCTTCTCAATATGGGCGCATATTCGCTAGATTTAGCCCCCAGTGACTATTGGCTCTTTGCTGATCTTGAAAAAATGCTCCAGGAAAAAGATTTGGCTCAAATGAGGAGGTCATCGCTGAAACTGAAACTTATTTTGAAGCAAAAGATATTTTTTTTTATAAACATGGTATTGAAAAATTGGAAAAGCGTTGGAACCATTGTATCAAAAAAATGTTGTTTTCATTTTTAGTCTCGGGACTTATTGATCCATGTGTTACCTAGTTATTTTTAGATAGCTCTGTGAAGCGGGGATCATAAAGTCCTCATTAAATGAAGGTACAGTACGGCCGATAAGTCGTGGCCGCACTGAAGTTAACATGGCCTACTCTGTTTTATGCGGGATACAGCGTGAACCTGACAAAAATATAAAGTTTAGTTATTACGCTCACCTCTTCTATATCCCGTACTAATTCTGTCATAGGTTTGTCGCTCTTTAAGGCCGCATCTAGTTTATCATCTCGTTCTTTCTGCAATTTCTCCGCTTGCACCTTCAAAGCATATTCTACGGGATCCGCTTTGATACAACGCTTCTCGGTTTGCAGCTGTCGTACAGTTTCGTACATCCGGACCAGCTGGACGTCCGTCATACGATCACCTTGGGTAATGGGATGCCCGTTTTGAGCTTCGAAATCGGTTTCGTATTTGGCAATGTTCTTCTTGAGTACGTTTATCTGAAAATAAAGAAAATTTATGTTTAATAAGACAAAATTGGATTTGTTTTATAATAAAAGAATTATTTTAATATTATTTCATTTAATTATTTGTAAACAGCATGGGTTCCGTAATATTTAAAAGTATTTATCACAGTGAAGAACAAATATAAATAGTTGAGAATATGTATTACATTTATATTTACAGTTTCTAGTCTGTTGAAAAAATATACATATCAGGATTTCTTGAATTGCTCTGGCAAAACGCAACGTTGAATTCAACCATCGCCACTCAACATGCCTCTATAATTCGGCAGAAAGTGATGAACGGAAGTGTCTTAATGAGAACGGAGTGTCTTATCTCTAGGAATATGGGAATATTCCCTTTGCCCACCCAGCTATATGCGGGAGACAACGTGAATCTAAAAAATATATACACGTACGTACTCTAAATATACGTAGCATGCAAATACTTATGTAAGTATCGAATTACCCTCATGTTATGTAACTTGCATAATCAGCTTGCAACCACAAGTAACCTATGAAATGTACTCACTAGAAGTATTAAATTACCGTTGAACTAAAAATTACCATGTGATGTCTTTATGTAATACAATTTAATGCATGGTTTACTATAAAGAGAAATATAAAGAAGTATATTTCCATTTCTTCGCTCTGGTGTCGAGGCAAAGCGCGGCGTTGAGTTCTGCCGCTCAACACACAATACCTCCAGAATTCGCCAGAAAGTAGTAAGTAGTAAGTAAGGGGAACAGAGTGAATACTATCCCTCTGCCTACCCTGCTGTGTTCGGGATACAGCGTGAAGCTGATTTATTTATTTGATTTATTTTTAAAGAAGTAATTATTAAGCCTACATCAATCTACACGAATATTAAGTAGTTGAAGAAGAAAATTACATGTGACAGAGTGGTAAGAAAATAAAAAAAAATAAAGAACAATATAAGAGAGCTTATGTTATTATTAATCCACCATCTCTAAAAATCTTTTTTTCTTTTTTATAGATAAAAATCTGAGACCTTTTTTTATTTTTTTTTTTCGAACAAGAGGTTAATGCTGTTAGCCCTATTGGCTTTTACAGCGACACCGGTTGGGTAGCAAGCACTAAGTGGCTGCCTGTGAGGAAGTCGAGGACTGTAAGGGCGCCTCCTGTAAAAATCTGAGACAACAAGCTGAGATTAATATGTTATATCCAAGGATAAACCTCCTTGGAGCACAGAAAAAAATAAACTTCTGAGTCAACGAAACCAAAAAATATATAAATTATTTTAAATATAAATATTTTTTACCTTTTTGCTAAGTTTCTCAATACGTCGGTCAGGGCTGGTCTGAGTGCGGCGTGGTGGTTCACTTCTTTCGTCACGTCGCGCATGTTCTGCCTCCTCATGGCGAATGCTCGCGCTAACGACGTTGAACGATCTCTCAGTTTCTTCACATACTGGATATAGAAATTAAATTTAAAGCTAACTTCTCATTGTGATTTCCGACGAAATCATTTATATGAGCCATAAGCTAAACTAAAAATAAAAAAATAATACCTAATACAGCTCTACGCTTTTCCCCGCAAAGCGGAGAGAACCTAATGCATCCAATCATCTCATTATCCATCCAATTTTCGAGACATTACGTGTTGGGGTGAAACTTAATTTAAAAATAAAATAAAACGTCTAATAAAAACAAAAAATATATATAATTAACTGCTCACTTTCGGGTTTCTGTTGCACGACGTATTCAAAATGCGGTGGTGTACCGCTTCTAGTCTCATCAGTGTGCCTGTCGTTCTCTTTAGGCTGGCGAGGAAGGCGCGCGGTGGCTCTGCGTCTCTTGCCGCCGTACTGTGGACGTCTTGCTCGAGATAATCTCTCTGCTCGACGTTCAGACTGAAACAAATAAAAAACAATAATATAAAAACCGGCTTAATTATAAAATATATTAAGCTACAATTTTGAGAATAATGAGTGTTTATAAGTAATACTAGCCTCGGGGTCAGCGTCTTTTTTTTTGGTTGTTGCGTGGACTTCAAAATTGAGTACCTACACTAAAAAATTATTAAAATGTTTGAAAAATTCTGTATCTTCTAGATTTGTCATTTTGGGTTATATAGCCATAAAATATCAACTATTGTAATAAAAAAATATTTATATAATTGGTTACTATAAGTTGTTCAACATATACGTCATTGTCTCACCTCGAGCCTGTTGTAGTCGTGCAGAGGCGGAGGCGGAGGAGGCGGCGGCGTCCTCTCCTCGCTGTGCGGCCTCCGCTCCTTGCGCTCGTGCGCGCAGCCCGAGTCGCGGCGCTCGCGGCGCTTGCGGGCCTCTCGCTCGCACTCCGGCGCCGCCATGTCTGCCTCTCTCCTCCTCTCGCTCTCGCAGCACTGCGTACGCCACGCGAGCCCAGATATTACAACGCGGCCCTCGCTGGAGCACTCAGAGTCGTGCCCGTAGCCCTAGCACGTGCATGTATTAGTATAGTGTACCGTAATGCACCAGTAGAGTGTTCGTTCTAAGCCTCTTGCGGATGATACAATGTTGTGTGATCGACTGATGTGGAATGGTTGTGTAGCGCTAGTAATTTGTATGAGTGTACTTTAAAGATTTTCAAAGCCAATAGATCTAAGTGTGTCCAATCTATATGTTTTGTTCCAAGCGTTCTCACATTTTGTACAAAAGGACCTACACAGTAAGCAAGGCTACTGAAATATCTAGAACACCGTATTTTTTTACAGAAAATGACTACTTTTTTTCAGTAGCCTCTCCTCTTAGCGAAGCGTATATAAAGCTAGATATATATATATTAATTATATAATAAAAAACTTTAGTATTTAATATATCGTTTAAGGTAACTAAGTAATGTTAAATTCTAATAATGAAAACCCCACAGCCTTTGTCTTTACAAGTACCTGATTAATTTCCAATAGAACCATGTTCGCTTCAGATTTTAAATTCTAACTCGAAATTAAATTTCCGAAATTCCAAAAGCGATCGGCCGTTACGTGGTTCTGAAATTAAATTATATCCGATACTGAAGCGCTTACAATAAAACATCATATATTCTTAGTGAAGTCACCTTTGCTTATTAGGTAGTTGGCAGTGTTCCAAATGAGATATAAGAAACAATGTCGAGTATTACATCAAGCAATTACATGTAGATCTGCAACAGGCTCCGTGGAGTCTCTCATCATTATAGTAAATATTATGTAAGCAGAGAAAGAGAAATACTTACAATGCAATATCTCGCAGCGCCTACGATTGACTCCAAGATCCTAGAAATGCTGTGCCGGCTCTGGCTGGCCAGTGTAACGCCGGGTCCCGAAGC
The DNA here is from genome assembly GCA_018247715.1 of Heliconius burneyi. Taxonomy (NCBI): domain Eukaryota; kingdom Metazoa; phylum Arthropoda; class Insecta; order Lepidoptera; family Nymphalidae; genus Heliconius; species Heliconius burneyi. The sequence goes on from DWGR01004521.1 coordinate 10,758, forward strand.
CGGCCGAGACCCTCAGTGATGGACTACCAATAAAACTGGGCTATTGCTTATCCTTTGATGTAAAACAAAATGAAAGAAATAAAACGAAACGGTGGGGCGAATACGCGCGCCGTCTTGCCGGAGAACTACACTAGATGCCTCGACGCGTTTTCTCTAAGTGTTTACTTGATGATATCACTACTTTGCACCGACATATCTCGATCACGGCACATATTGGTACGGCACTACTGTCTCTAAGTACGTACGTAGAGTCTAGGATAAAGTTATGGTTGCTTCAAGAAATGCGTAGAGACGAGTCTGTAATTTAACATTGATAGATTGGAGGTGGTTT
>DWGR01004522.1:0-11087 GCA_018247715.1 Heliconius burneyi
ACCAGCACGATACAGTCACACTTTTGCGCCCCCGCGCCTCGATGGCCTCTGTATATTAATTTAGATATTATGTTAACAGGCTTGTCGACTCTAATTCTGAAAGACTTATCAAAGGATAAAGTTATCTGGTTTTGATAAAAATTAATTACATTTTAGCTTATTTAAGATAGTAATACTTTTATATAGATTAAACAAATTAGCTTTCAATGAAGATAATTGATAATTAAAAATCCCTGTTACATAAAGCTTTTAAAAGTAAGCAAACATCCAGAAAGGAGCTGGTAAATAAATTATGCATTACTGTGAACCCTGCTATATCGTATTTTAATTTGGTATTATTTAGGTATACTCAAATCGACTTCACGCGGTATCCCGCACACAGCTGGGTAGGCATAATAAATGTGGGTAACGGAGTGTCTTAACACTAGGTTCCCACTACTTACAGTCTACCCTACCGTGTGCGATATACAGCGTGAAGCTGATGTTATATATAGATTAAGAAACGTTGCTAATTCTTTAGAAGTAAGAACGGAATATTGTGCTCTAAGTTAGTCAATTCCTTTCTACTGCTTTATATTATGGTGTCGGCTTAAGTTTCTAAGTATATATACTAATAACACTCAAACGCGCGTAAGGATAAAGAAGCACTCTGAAACTATCAATGATCCCAAGAGTTAACAAGTTTCCAAAAGACCTAAAAATATTTATCCATTGAGCAATTTTAAGCAATTTTTTTCCACAAGTGTTATCTGGTCCTTGCGGATTTATTAACAGCTGGATACAGCGTCTAGCTGATATATTAAGGTATAGATCTTGAAATGTGAACAAAATATAGCTTTCATTATTTAACAATCCTCACAATAAAAATCGAACGTTCAAAGGTAACTTCAATACAATTAATTTAATCGTGGCATTGGAGCAGAAAAGTATAACGAGCAAAGAGATAAGAAAGGTTTAATTTCTTTAAAATGTTGCAATAACCATTTTTCTTTATATTACGTAATTTAAGAAAAACTTGTCTAATGATGTTATTGTGTATTTCAGTTATATAACAAACTAAAATAATAATTTAAAAAATCAAGCAGATCAATCAAGGAGACGTTTGTAAATGCAACTGGTTGTGGGTTCGATTCTAATCTGGTAACGAGGCAAAGGTCAGCCGTCGTTGCAGAGTTCGGCGAAAAGTGGGGAACGAAAATGTCTTAATAGGAAAGAAGTGTCTTAACAGTATGTTCCTAAGTTCCTTCTACTACGTGCGGCATAAAGAGTGAAAATACAACAAAAAACACTTGTCAAATATAAAAATTGCTAATTAATTGCCACTAAATCTATTTTGATTAAACTTAGACTGCTCTCTAATTTGGGGCATACGAAATTTGACTTTTAGTTTCGAGATATTTACGGACAGATACAAATACAATAGTTTGTTATTATTAATCAATACTTTATATATTTTGAGACCATCGTGGCGCAATTGCGACTTACTGTAAATAGGAAGTTGTGGATTCAATCCCCGATTGGGAAAATAATTTAAACAAAGTCACATTTACAGTCAGATATTGGCATAATAGTTGTCAGTTTTTCAGGCCAAATATTGATCGAAAAACAGAATAAGCTCTTATTTTTATTATATAAATCTAACCAAACACATCCTCCTCCATCCTGGAGGAGGATGTGTTCGACGTGAGACTTCACAAAACTTTTGTATGTAGGCGGATAAGAATAATCTCGTTACGCTCCGTTGATCTTATTGTACTCTTAACTAAGTTCAATGTGGAGTCAAAAAATATGTTACCTTTAGTTTCTATTATTGTACTTACAATAGGTATTTTTGTTAAATTCTTTATGTATGCCACTCAAGGTAAGATTTTGAAAACTGGGCAGAAAGCCCAATTTCGTTCCCCAGAACGAAGTACCTGAAAAATAGGTTCCCTCAGAAACAAATGTTTTTAGAATATTACTGGAAACGATAGTAAAAATTTACTGATAACGATTAGTCCCACGAAGGGTAAAAATTTACTGATTAAGATTATTTTCGCACTTGAGCATAAACAAATGCGACTTTCGGTACTAATAGCCTTAAGCTGTTATTTATTATTGTCATAGTATAGAGGCTCTTGACTTTGATATCCATGAACATGTGCTACAAAATACCACCATGTCACAGTGGCACAAGCGTATGACTGTTGTAGGTTCGTGTCTCACTCGGAGAAATTAATTATTTAATATTTTAATTTACTTCTTTATTCATTTACATTCAAATGCTGTTGTACTACGCTCAGTAGCAATTTTATCGAAACAACTAAATAATGTATTTTATTTAGCTTCAGGCTGGCTAGTGTTAAGGCACTCTGTTACCATTAAGAACTAAACGGAACGCTCTGCCTAATTGCTACAGCAAAGTAATTTACATAATAATTATTTGATTCCCCGACTGGAAATCGAACCCACAAACATCGCGTTTAATATCGCACGTATTTACTGTAAATAATTTTCTAAAATTAAAAAAAAATCTTTAACAATTAAATTACTATTAATTAGAACATACAATATTAATATAATTATCCAAAATATCCGATTCCTACTTATTTAATTAAAACTTTGCAAGCATCCTTGTGATGATCACTCTAGGGAGAGATTAATTAAAACGAGATTTCATCTTGACGTTACCACCTTCGGGAAGTACTTACATTATAACAAGCTGGTTACAAATTTAACAGTCATGCTTTTAAATTGTTACATTTACATATTTATTTTAAGAATAAAAACAAGTTAAATGTGACAGGATGTGGGCTTAATTACCACTGAAGAAAGGAAATATTTAGTATTTTCAACTGCTCGCTGTGGTAACGAGGAAAAGCTCGGCGTTGAGTTCCGCCACTCAATACGGAATGCCTCCAGAATTCGGTGGAAAGTGGGGACTAAAAGTGTCTTGATGGAAACAGAGTGTCTTAACACAAGGCACATGACCTTTGCCACGACACCAGACTGAAAAAAATGAAAATATTAAATAGTTTTTGATCGAAGAAATTTAAATTAAATCAAATTAAATCAACTTCACGCTGTATCCCGTTTCCTAAGATAGTGTTAAGACACTCCGATCCCCAAAATTAAATATTAAATAAGTATGTCTGTCTGTCCGTCTTTCGTGATTGCAGTCATACTCCTGCACCACGACTGACCTCTCTATAAAAAATATATATAAATAAGATAAATTATCAATAAATAATATGAATGTGATATTAATTCTAGAAGCATTAAGTACAGTTCAAGTAGTATAAGACCCGGTGAATGTAAGTGACATGACATATTGAAGGAAGTAAGGGTCGGTGGCACACTTTTTCAGTTCTAGACAAAGATTCCTTTTTAATACGGTACCTCTATATAGTGAAAGTTTATGATTCAATCATTAGTTGTTCTTAGTTCAATTTGAAAAAATAAAAAGTGACAAATTTTGATTTTGTATTTTTTATTTAAAGGTTCTTGCTGAGAAATTATGAGAACTCAGCATACTTTTTTATAATATTTATAATTATGTTATAGTATTAATGGATATTTTATAGAGCTGGGTGATAGTTTTAAGATTACTTTTGAGATATATATAGAAATATTCTTAAAATAATTAAAAATTTTATTTTTCTATGTTACACATTACATTTCTACACATCGTGTACATCTTTTATATGTTATCATATTTATCAGCTTCACGCTGTATCTGTCACACAGCAGGGTAAGCAAAGGGAACTTAGAGTTAAGATACTCATTCGTTCACACTCTGCCGAATTCTAGGAGGAATTCTTGATATACTCGTATTGCGTGCTGAGTGGCAGAACTCGACGCCGCGCTTTATCTCGACACCAGAGCGAAGGAATATAAATATAAACGTCAATTAATATTTCACTTCCTAGAGTGGTGATCGAACCCACAACCGTCGCATTACAGTCACACCCTTGTGCCGCTGCGCCACGATTGTCTCATATTATCATATTTTATAATATAATATCTATTAGTAACAAAAAATAAACTCTCACAACACACAACACAGCTCACTATCAAACCCACGTAATCTAATCTTAAACTCTAATTATATTTTCTCTAAATTTTAATAAAAGAACGAAAACATCTTCGAAATCAAACCAAAACAAGCCAAGGCACGGCGTTGAGTTTCGCCACTCAACAAGCAGTATATCAGGAATTCCGTAAAACATGGGGAATAGAACTTAACACTATAGCCACTCTACTTATCCTCTAATAAAGCAATACCAATAGCACTACAAAAATACAAAATCTGAACCCTCTACCTTCTCCTATATTCACCAATAAGTAATTACGGTCTGTTACACGCATTAGCCGAATACAAACTATATAATTACTGTTCTTGACAGTATTAACGAAATGAAATACTGTCTTAGAAATTATCCTCAATATTATAAGATAAAGTTTATTTGATCTTAACTTGTCATATTTCAGTACTCAGCCTTTATATAAAGTTTGTCTCAGCTTAAACGAAGCAGTCGTATAACATAATCTGATTATACAATTATATGAGGAAATCGTAAAGTTATAATAGAGTTGCGTTAGGACAGCGTTTGACTGTAAATACGACGGTAGTGAGTTCGAGCTTTACCCACATCGAATATTGCGGGATATGGAGGAAAAAGGCAACAAGATTTCTTTTGACTAACTATACTAAACTTGTATATATATCAAGTGAAAGGCGAGGCTTCTTGATGCAAATATTATATGATAATAATTAGAACCTTCGATTTAAAGAGGCAACTGTAAAATTAGCTACTTTTTTCTCACTCGAGGAAATCAAATATTTTTAATTCTTTACTCTGGTTTCGAGCCAAAGCGCAGTATTTAGTTCCGTCATTTATTGTTAGTTCCGCCAGAATTTATCGAAAAATTGAGAGCGGAGTGTCTCAACTCTAGATTCCCGCTGTCTGTGTGACAACTGGCATACAGGGTGGAATTGAACGCACCACTTTAAATGAAACCATAGTTTTAACTACTCTATAAAAGCCTAATGTAATTCAGAAAAAAAATAATTCCCAAAAATGAAAAAGTTATTTTTTCAAACATAATAAATAATAAAATAATCGTTTTAAAAAAAACACCATTTGTAAAGTGTAATATTATCACTTACACACTTACCTGTCAAAGCGGCAACGTCGCACACGCTTCATTCAAGTATTTTGTAGTAGTATGTGTATGTGTGCGTGACACGAAATACAGGTATGGAAAAAAATCGTGAAATGAAAAAAAAATCCTACGTCTAAACTGTTTAGGCATCTTGATAATTTTTTTTAGCTCCGGGTTTGAAATATTTTACCCTATATGCAGTTTCAGTAAAGGAAGCGCTGCCTCTTCCACCCTGTATATTACTACTCTTACGAATAATAACTAAGAAAATTATATAATATCACGTTACATCATAGCTAATTAAACCCCTAACTCTACATCAAAAGGCGTACCTTAAGCAATAATTTCTCATACAATTACAGAGCAGGTGCTGAAAACGTGTGAAGTGGTACAAGACACTCTCGGTAACTAGCTAAACCTTTAATTTAACTGAGTGCGTCGCAACTCTTGGAATCTTATTTTAGATTTATTCATAAGAAGGTACGGTTGTTATGTGATTGGTAGATTATATAGTTCTAGATAGGTATCTATATAATCTAGATATATTATCTAGACCAATATTATAAAGGTGAAGAGTTTGTTTGCTTGAGCTCGCGTATCTCAGGAATTGCTGGGTCGATTTGAAAAATGGATTTTTGTTTTGCATAGTCGATCCAGTTGTGCATGAAGGCGAATCCAACGACGATCTAAAATATATCTGGTAAAATTTAAATACTCGTAGATCTTGTTAGGTACATCGAAAACTTTATAAGCACGTGTTACTCAGATGACAAAGAAGGAAAATGAGAGATGACAAACAGTTGATAAAAAAAGTTTGAAATCGAAGCCGTTAATAACTTTTGCAAAGTAAACACATTGAAACAAAAAAATATTTCAATATCTTCATCTTTCTGTCAGTATCCGACTGCGTAACTGACTGACTGACTGTGAAGCGTAAATAGAGGATTACGTATGTATGTATGTTCGTTTCGTTATTCCCTAGTAACTATAAAAGTGAACTGATTTTGACAAATACATCGTTGGTATTGTGTTGATGGTGCGAATGTTAGTGGAAACATTAATATTATATATGTAGTCGGGTTTTTATTTTGCTTAACTTGATTAACAATGTCTAACAATGCGTACAAGTTCAAAACTTTTATAATGTTTTTGTTGTAACACCATAACATTTATTTTATAACTTTTGTCAGCTCCATTTTCCAACAGATACTTCCAAAATTATCTAAGACTTGATAAAGATATAAAGTAAGCTAATGTGGATCAAATTTTGCCTAATATTTCGTATTTAATATTTACATTCATTTCTTAGAAAACATTTAGAAATTAATTACATTATTAAATACCCACATTCTCAAAATTAGCAACGAGTTAGGAATGAAGTAACATTACTTAATCTTCTCTGCATTTCGTTACTAAAAATCAATAAAAAAGTCCTACTCAGGTGATAACTCAAATAGATACGCGTCATCTCTATCTCACGAAATTCACACCTATAAACTATAGAGTTCAGCAATATTGAACTTTACGTGTTCTTTTATAGAAAAAGTTAAATGAACTGAGGGATAAACATATCCATATCTGTTTTACGGCCTAATATATTCCGCTCGTTAACTAAAAGAGAACGAGAATTTTGTCTTGTTCAGGGAAATTAATAAAGACTCATAAAATGTTGATTTAAGTCACAATGGGGCAGAAAAGTATCAGACTACAAAGATGGTAGTCGTGGGTTCGATATCCTCTCGGAAGCAGTAGCTGGAGCGGAAGCTGGAGAACTAAATGATTTAAGCTAGATTCCATATCTATGCCCTGCTATAGCGAGATACAGCGTGACGCTGAAAAACGTTGCAGATGACGTTTCTCGTAAATCACTCCATTATTAAGTGACATTTGTCTAATATTTCAATTTATTTCAAATATTTTAGCGTTTATTTGTGGCATATGAACTTAATTTTTAAGATTTTATGACTAACGGAGTTTCTCAACACTAGAAGAGGCTAGTATCGAGACACTCCGTTGCCATTAAAATAATTTGGTTTCCCACTTACGCAAGGCAGAAACCGTACTTTACCTCATTACTTGACATATTAATATAAAAACAATTAAATACTACTCTTTGTCTTACTAAATTGATAAAATCATAAATTATATTCCACACGGTTCTATGTTCCACATAAAGGATATGACCGTCTATGACCCGCCTCTATATTTTAGCGAATATTTATCTCCGAATTGCTCCAGCATTCACTTTGATTTGGTAACTTTATATCATATCTTATGTTTGAACTTCGTGAAAAATATATTTATATTGAAGAGAGAAATGGTTGGTAAAGTTATAAATTGAAATTCTTATTAAGCTAAGCTCATAGTGTAGATATATTAAGATACTTTTATTGTGGTGGTGGTGGTGGTGGTATGTTACAAATACCATTATTTTATAATAATTGTATTATAAGCAAGCTACGCAAATGCAGCTCCACTTACTTAACTTTATCATATTATCGCCAAGTTTTTCAAAATCTTTACTAGAGTTGCTTATGTGCTTCTCTGATATGCGAGAACATTTTATAATTTTAAAATTTTATCTTAATAGTATTAGTTTTAAGGTAAAAGAATAAACATTCATTCTTACAAGCTTTCAGATTTATTATATTACTAGTATAATAGTATCTAGTATTAGTGCCGCTATTCAACACACAATGTCTCCACAATTTGGTGGAAAATAAGGACGGCGAGCACTAGATTCCCTATGCTTACCCTGCTGTTTGCAGGACACAGCATGAAGCTGTTAAATTATTATACGCCTAATATAGCTATATTTACGCTCTCGAGTTCCCACAGGATTAATGATCGATGCATCTTGTGATCACGACATTTATCTCTTAAATACGTTTTGTAATGTATTTCTCCAGTTAATCTAAGGTATTGTGGATTAGTGGTACAGAGTATAAATACAGTAGACGTGGGTGCACTTGAAGAGCACTTGAGACATTTTTGAAATAGTAAGAAACACACAAGGAATTCACACGAATTCGAGCGGAAGGTGGATTATCTGGTCATAGGATTATTTTTGGTTACCTTTCGATAAGATGAAAAAAAAATCTAAAAATATATATTATTGTTTCGCAGATTCACTCTGTGTCCCACATATATCTAGTAAAAGATACTTGGTGATAAGATACTCCATTTCTCACTTTCTGCTGAATTTTCGTGCATTACGATGGTTGAACTAAAGGCCGCTAATAACTGTAACGTAGATATTACCAAATTGGGAAAAATGAGAATAATTAATTCACCAGACTGGGAATCGACTCCACAACCTCGTTTCCTATCAGATGCTGTGCCACTGTGCTCTCTAAAAATATTAATCAAAATTAAATCACAATAAAAAATACAATAAAGCTTATAGTTTTCCTAACACACGCTAAGAAGGGGTGGATATTGAAATTTCTTATGCACACAGTATTAAATGATCCCAAGAGACTTTATTTACTGTCGTCTTTACATAAGCTGTTTTAATAAGATTATGAGACGCTACGCGATTCCAAAATTAATATTGAAGAATAAAATTATGGATATTAAGATATATGAAGTAAAGTAAGTACTTGAGAATTTAAAAAGTCAGCTTCACGCTATATCCAGCACACAGTAGGGTAAGCAGAGGGAATCTGTTAAGTCTTTCTGCCAAGCATTGCTTGTTGAGTGGCAGAACTCAATGCCGCGCTTTGCCTCGACACCAGAGCGAAGAAATGGATATATAAACGTAAATAAGTAATTCACTTCTCCGAGTAGGGATCGATCCCACAACCGTCGCGTTGTAGTAATACCCCTGTGCAGCTGCGTGACGATGGCCTCGAGTAATTTCTTAAACATTTAATTTTAACTTAGAACGTTATTGTTTGAATTGACACATTTTTGACGGAGGGATCGATATGTATCAAAAATAGCATTCAATAGCATTCCGTAACCTTTGCGGTACACCGGGACCCTATTACTACGTCTTAGGTGTCACCAGGCTATATCTCAAGAACAGTGATACTTAGACACTTTATTTTTTTACAAATGATTAGATTAAAAATAATTAAGAGGAATCCCATACAACAAATATGATATCTTTTGCTCGTTTTTGCTCGATATTGACCATGTCTATCCGTAGACGCTTAAAAAATATCAGAATATTTGGTCATAAAATATTCACTTTAAAAATAATTTTACAAAATATTAAGGGGGGTGTTTTAAAAATAATCTTAACGTGTGGGAGCCCATCTTTATTTAAATATTATTATTATTTAAAATAAACAATTACTTACCACGTCGATTTACATATTTTTAATTAAAAAAAGAACAACCTCGCAGATTCACATTTACAGATCATAATCAGCTTCACGCTGTATGCCGCACACGGCAGGGAAAGCAGAGGGAATCTAGTGTTAAGGCACTCCGTTCCCCACTTTTTACCGAATTCTTTAAGCATTGGGTGTTGAGTGACAGAACTCATCGAAAAAACTAAAATAAGTTATCTGTACTCGCTTACCCGAGTGGGATTCGAACCTATATTTCCATGTTCATAGTCCGAAGATGTAACTCCGCCACAGTTATTTCTATTTATCGTATTATATATAATATGCACATATATACCTTATATAAAATAGTATGAGAGAATGGTTCAATATAGAGAATCCTATATCCAACCTACCGTAACTTCATTTAGATGAGCCACTTTGCAAGCTTCGAGATTGCTTGCTGCATCAGTTATAACGTGTTGAGTGCATTTCTTAAATAGAATAGCATTAGAGATTATACCTTTTGAAAATAATTCGCTACAAGTTTAATAAATTTTTAAATTGAAGTTGTTTTCAGTTGGTTAGTTGGTCAGAGCGATGGATGGTTTTATAAAGAGGCGTGGGTTTAAATCCCGCTACGTTCAAATTTTATATCTATCTAGTACCTTTAATATCGTTTTATATTTTAAAAAAGGTCATTTGTAGCACATAGGTACAAGCGGGTTCGAATCTCACAACCGTTGGACGTCACCTGCATGCAGCGTGAATCTGAACAAGAAAGATATGTTTAAGAAATACATTTCATCACTTTTATCATATGCAAGGGAGTTGTTGTATTAAAACAGCCCCCAATTTTCGGGAAAACGCTTCTTGGCCGAACCAGGCCCCAAGTGAAAATAGCGCCCACAACCGTCTCATACATTCAGACGCTGGTACGCCACTACGACTATAAATTTCACAGCTTGAGATTATCTCTCTGTATAGTTGACTTTTTAAAAATTTACATAAAATTATGAGTTTTGACTTAACTGAATATTTAATAACACTATAATAAAATATGTAGAAAATGAAGCATATTTCGGCTTCACGCTGAACACCATATACAGTAGAGTAAACAGAGAGTTTCTCACTTTCCGATCAATTTTCAAGATTGAGTACTGAGTGGCGAAAATTTATTTTAATTTTTTTATTCCAGCATTTAATGCTGCTGTATGCTCGCATGTAGCAGAGCAGGGCAGGTAGTGGGAGCCTAGTGTTAAGACACTCAGCTTCCCACTGCACCAAACTTATTGTTCAGTGACAGTACTCAACGACCACCCTTTTCCTCTACAACAGATGGAAGAAATGAAAATATAAAATATTTCTTTTCCACAAGTAGGAATCGACCTCACTGCTCCACGACTGGTCTCAGTGGTACAAGCGTATGACTGTAAACATATACTCGTATATACAAAAGAAGCGTTCAATATCACGAAGCAACCAAGCGTTATTTCAGTCTTATACAAGCTCTGAGCGCTACAAAATGGTCGTATTTTCTGGGCACTCTCTTTGCCTCGAACTCGACTTTGGATGACCAAGGATTGACGCCGCCGACCATCCCGCGGTGCCAGAGCTCAATGCCTGAGGTTAAATTCAACCAAACAGCTGTTAGGCGAGCTCTGT